>JAUKNK010000422.1:1765000-1952500 GCA_030765055.1 Mantis religiosa | reverse complement strand
ACGTACTAGCTGACCCGACAGACGTCGTTCTGTCAAAAGCCTTTGCACTGTGGCAGTCCCACAAACTTATTTTCTTTTGTCAAGTTCTGCTGATTGCGTCGCTTATAATATGTACCTAGAGTTATGACATCTTTAGTTTCTTTAATGGTCAGCAGAATGGACAACATCTTCTCAGAAATATATAATTCAAACAAAAAATTGAATATAAACGCATTTCAGAGTGATCACTTTGTTTATTGACTATCAAATAATTACCGTTATATCAACAGTACATTTGTACAATGTTGATACACTTTTCTATGTATTTTTAATGTAATAATCATAAACAACTACTTACAAAATTCCGTTATCTTTAAACGCACACTGTAATACTTTAGTAATATTATCTTAAATATTTTCATTGCAATGTTTTAAGATACACGCAGGCACGTATTTAGAAGTCAATTTCCGGGGCGGGGGGGGGGGGTCCAAAAAAATCTACGTTGAGTTATTTGCTTTTAATAAATAATTAATCAGGGATGAGTTGTTGGTAATAAATAAAAACATATGTAATATATCATCTTCACATGACTTTCTCCACCAAGCATCTGCAAAATTGTTCTTAGAAAAGTTTGGTTTTATCTTGTTTCTTTGGATAAAGTTTGTAGAAAGGCCTTGCACATTGCACATTTTTTGTTCTTATTCCTGGGATAAAGTGATATAAGCAGTAATCAGATATTTAAAAAATCGAACCACCAATTGATGCATTTGAAGCATTAGTAAGCATTAAGTAAGTATCTGGGAACTCTAATCAATAAATTATAATATATCGGAATTGATTAACTTTGCAATACATTATTGTAATTGACATTATTTGTGTATTTTAACGAGTTCTACAGCTGCTGTGCAGTAACTTTTCGTTTCTCTTAAATAATTTCATGTCTGCTGACAGTGAATAGAGACGTTAAGATGAGAAGCTTGAATAAACTTTTTCGATTTATTTTAAACTAAGATTTATTTCAACTATTTATTAAAAGTTTGAAATGATAATTCACTTGGGGGGTCTGGAACCCCTGGACCCCCCTTAATACGTGTCTGGGTACACGATATTATTTGTTTGATTACATGGCGCAAAAAACAAAAACAAAAAAATCTAATGATTTTCAATACGGGGGACAGGTAACATAAAATTAGCTACACGAAAAACCTGGGTTTTCAAGATTATTCCCGCAAAACCACTCAATGACTTCCCCTGGGATTTTTTATGGTCATAGCGAAGGCAAGTCTCTCTGGAAACTGCAGTCGTTTAAATTCAAATGGTATGTCAGTCGGAATCAATGGAATGCACAGTAACCAAACGTCTTCTCCTTTATACTTTCCCTTTAGAATGGCTGTTTCGATTAAATTGTTCAGTAATGTTTTCCCTCTAACCGTGTGTCGTTAAAAAGACGTGATTGGTTGATATTTCGTAACATTTTGATCACCCGAGCCGGTCTTTAACTGAAGATTGTGAGGCGGCGATCCTGGCAAATCCAGCGAGTTCAAACATTCGGGTGAGTGGTTGAAGGCGTCATCTTGGTTTGTAGTGGAATCAACTGATTTGTCGGATCAATTTCTGGTCGAATTGCAGGAATTTGTAGTCTCCATCTGACACCGGCAACAGCCAGCCTACTTGGTGATATATATGTTAAAAATACAGCTTTATTGCGTTCGTTACAAAAAAATAAAATAAACAAAGCAATGCAGGGGATAAGCCTGTTATATGTTACCTTGAAGGTTGGTAATTTTTGTTGTTGTTGTAATTTACGTCCTCCAACGTTAAGTCATATCGGACGATGAATGGAATGGGTGAATGATGCTCAAATGAGCCCGGGGTCCATAGAGCTTAGAGTTACCCAACATTCGTCTTTCAGGATAAGGGAAACCCCCGGAAAAAACCTTATCCAGGTAACTCACCCTGACCGAGATTCGAACTCAGGACCTCTTGAGCGTGAGGCAGACACGCTACCACCACGCTACCGAGGCGGGCAAAGGTTGGTATGAAATTGTCCCGAACTACACGTGTTGTCCCAAATGAAGCCATTTGGAAGCAGTTATATTTTTGTATATTTATAAGGAAATATGTGGAATCCGTTCCTATTCCTGAAACCAATGGGCACAGTGGCTCTGTTGGCGGAAACAATGACACTAATTTCACCTCGCCATTTCCACAACACAATCCAGTAGCTTACTTTTTTTTTTCCAATGCCATACAATATCGACAATCTTGAGTTCAGAGATCCAATAACAACGCATTGGTAGGCACTGTAGTCAACTGAAACATCGTAACTGAAAGCAGCTCGTTTCAAACCTGCAAGATTATTAGCTGAATCATATGTTAGTGGTATCCTAGTCCTTTCAATTTCATTGTACTCTTCATGTTGCTATGCAGCCGATTAAACCGAAAATGAGCTTGCTTTATAGCATTTCAAGTTCTTCGATCTAAATTGCCCCACCCACGTCTTTAAGCGACATGAATCTTAAACTGAGTACAAACACATAAAAAAAACCAATTACCAGAGATAACTATAGAAACTTTGAAATAAAACGCGAAAATTGAGAGCTTTAAAACCGTTAATCTGTATATCGTAGAGAAAGAAAGTGTGAAAATTCCGGATGCATTCAATTAGTTTATAATTATGTTTAAGGTTACGCTCCTAAATTATAAAGTTACTAAATAAATTTCAACTGTTCTTTCTTCATATTGTGATTTGGTTTTCTTTTGTTTTATTGACTTGGTTCTCTTTTGTTTTAACATTCAACCTTCATAATAAACTTCCTCGAACTGCATATCAATTTCGAAAAAGAAAAAGCTTATTTTTCAGTTTTTCTGCGCAATTTTACCAATTTTTCTTTTCATAAGAGCCTTCCTCGTACTTAAACGAATATTTGGAGAGAGAAAAAAGGAACTACACAAGTTGGTCCAGCCGTTTCAGCCGGTCCAGTTTAGCGGTTACGAAGATTTGAATTTTTATTATATAGATATGGTAAGTAAAATAATTTCCAAGGCTTTGGCAAGGAGTGGAATATCTTTCTATTTTGTAATGCTTTTGTATGTCGAACACCATACACCACTATAATATTACAATAATAAATGCAACACAATATCTTATCTGAAATCTCGTAGGGAGAACCTAAATATCCTCACACATTTCTAACCTCACGTCATAGTAGATTTATGTGGAAATTTTCAAAAGGAGCACATCTTTCTAACCTGATGTGGTAGTAAATTTATGTGGAAATTTTCAAAAGGAGCACACCTTTTTAACCTGACGTGATAGTAGATTTCTGTTGAAATTTTCAAAAGGAGTACATCTTTTTAACCTGACGTGATAGTAGATTTCTGTGCAAATTTTCAAAAGGAGTATACCTTTTTAACCTGACGTGATAGGAAATTTCTGTTGAAACTTTCAAACGGAGTACATCTTTTTAACCTGACGTGATAGTAGATTTCTGTGCAAATTTTCAAAAGGAGTACACCTTTTTAACCTGACGTGATAGTAGATTTCTGTGGAAATTTTCAAAAGGAGTACACCTTTTTAACCTGACGTGATAGTAAATTTCTGTGCAAATTTTCAAAAGGAGTACACCTTTCTAACCTGACGTGATAGTAGATTTCTGTGCAAATTTTCAAAAGGAGTACACCTTTTTAACCTGACGTGATAGTAGATTTCTGTGGAAATTTTCAAAAGGAGTACATCTTTTTAACCTGACGTGATAGTAGATTTCTGTGCAAATTTTCAAAAGGAGTACACCTTTTTAACCTGACGTGATAGTAGATTTCTGTGGAAATTTTCAAAAGGAGTACACCTTTCTAACCTGACGTGATAGTAAATTTCTGTGCAAATTTTCAAAAGGAGTACACCTTTCTAACCTGACGTGATAGTCGATTTCTGTGCAAATTTTCAAAAGGAGTACACGTTTTTAACCTGACGTGATAGTAGATTTCTGTGGAAATTTTCAAAAGGAGCACATCTTTCTAACCTGACGTGATAGTAGATTTCTGTGCAAATTTTCAAAAGGAGCACATCTTTCTAACTTGACGTGATAGTAGATTTCTGTTGAAATTTTCAAAAGGAGTACATCTTTTTAACCTGACGTGATAGTAGATTTCTGTGCAAATTTTCAAAAGGAGTACACCTTTTTAACCTGACGTGATAGTAGATTTCTGTGCAAATTTTCAAAAGGAGTACACCTTTCTAACCTGACGTGATAGTAGATTTCTGTGCAAATTTTCAAAAGGAGCACATCTTTCTAACCTGACGTGATAGTAGATTTCTGTGCAAATTTTCAAAAGGAGTATACCTTTTTAACCTGACGTGATAGTAGATTTCTGTTGAAATTTTTAAAAGGAGTACATCTTTTTAACCTGACGTGATAGTAGATTTCTGTGCAAATTTACAAAAGGAGCACATCTTTCTAACCTGACGTGATAGTAGATTTCTGTGGAAATTTTCAAAAGGAGTACACCTTTTTAACCTGACGTGATAGTAGATTTCTGTGCAAATTTTCAAAAGGAGTACATCTTTTTAACCTGACGTGATAGTAGATTTCTGTGCAAATTTTCAAAAGGAGTATACCTTTTTAACCTGACGTGATAGGAAATTTCTGTTGAAACTTTCAAAAGGAGTACATCTTTCTAACCTGACGTGATAGTAGATTTCTGTGCAAATTTTCAAAAGGAGTATACCTTTTTAACCTGACGTGATAGTAGATTTCTGTGCAAATTTTCAAAAGGAGCACATCTTTCTAACCTGACGTGATAGTAGATTTCTGTTGAAACTTTCAAAAGGAGTACACCTTTTTAACCTGACGTGATAGGAAATTTCTGTTGAAACTTTCAAAAGGAGTACATCTGTTTAACCTGACGTGATAGTAGATTTCTGTGCAAATTTTCAAAAGGAGTACACCTTTCTAACCTGACGTGATAGTAGATTTCTGTGCAAATTTTTAAAAGGAGTACACCTTTTTAACCTGACGTGATAGTAGATTTCTGTGCAAATTTTCAAAGGGAGCACATCTTTTTAACCTGACGTGATAGTAGATTTCTGTGCAAATTTTCAAAAGGAGCACATCTTTCTAACCTGACGTGATAGTAGATTTCTGTTGAAATTTTCAAAAGGAGTACATCTTTTTAACCTGACGTGATAGTAGATTTCTGTGCAAATTTTCAAAAGGAGTATACCTTTTTAACCTGACGTGATAGGAAATTTCTGTTGAAACTTTCAAAAGGAGTACATCTTTCTAACCTGACGTGATAGTAGATTTCTGTGCAAATTTTCAAAAGGAGTATACCTTTTTAGCCTGACGTGATAGTAGATTTCTGTGCAAATTTTCAAAAGGAGTACACCTTTTTAACCTGACGTGATAGTAGATTTCTGTGGAAATTTTCAAAAGGAGTACACCTTTTTAACCTGACGTGATAGGAAATTTCTGTTGAAATTTTCAAAAGGAGCACATCTTTTTAACCTGACGTGATAGTAGATTTCTGTGCAAATTTTCAAAAGGAGCACATCTTTTTAACCTGACGTGATAGTAGATTTCTGTGCAAATTTTCAAAAGGAGCACATCTTTCTAACCTGACGTGATAGTAGATTTCTGTGCAAATTTTTAAAAGGAGCACATCTTTCTAACCTGACGTGATAGTAGATTTCTGGGCAAATTTTCAAAAGGAGTACATCTTTTTAACCTGACGTGATAGTAGTTTTCTGTGCAAATTTTCAAAAGGAGCACATCTTTCTAACCTGACGTCATAGTAGATTTATGTTGAAATTTTCAAAAGGAGTACACCTTTTTAACCTGACGTGATAGTAGATTTCTGTTGAAATTTTCAAAAGGAGTATACCTTTTTAACCTGACGTGATAGTAGATTTCTGTTGAAATTTTCAATAGGAGTACACCTTTTTAACCTGACGTGATAGAAGATTTCTGTGCAAATTTTCAAAAGGAGTACACCTTTCTAACCTGACGTGATAGTAGATTTCTGTGCAAATTTTCAAAAGGAGTACACCTTTCTAACCTGACGTGATAGTAGATTTCTGTGCAAATTTTCAAAAGGAGCACATCTTTCTAACCTGACGTGATAATAGATTTCTGTGCAAATTTTCAAAAGGAGTACACCTTTTTAACCTGACGTGATAGTAGATTTCTGTGGAAATTTTCAAAAGGAGTACACCTTTTTAACCTGACGTGATAGTAGATTTATGTGGAAATTTTCAAAAGGAGCACATCTTTCTAACCTGACGTAATAGTAGATTTCTGTGCAAATTTTCAAAGGGAGTACACCTTTTTAACCTGACGTGATAGTAGATTTCTGTGGAAATTTTCAAAAGGAGTACATCTTTTTAACCTGACGTGATAGTAGATTTCTGTGCAAATTTTCAAAAGGAGCACATCTTTCTAACCTGACGTCATAGTAGATTTATGTTGAAATTTTCAAAAGGAGTACACCTTTTTAACCTGACGTGATAGTAGATTTCTGTTGAAATTTTCAAAAGGAGTATACCTTTTTAACCTGACGTGATAGTAGATTTCTGTTGAAATTTTCAAAAGGAGTACACCTTTTTAACCTGACGTGATAGTAGATTTCTGTGCAAATTTTCAAAAGGAGTACACCTTTCTAACCTGACGTGATAGTAGATTTCTGTGCAAATTTTCAAAAGGAGCACATCTTTCTAACCTGACGTGATAGTAGATTTCTGTGCAAATTTTCAAAAGGAGTACATCTTTTTAACCTGACGTGATAGTAGATTTCTGTGCAAATTTTCAAAAGGAGCACATGTTTCTAACCTGACGTGATAGTAGATTTCTGTGGAAATTTTAAAAAGGAGTACACCTTTTTAACCTGACGTGATAGTAGATTTCTGTGCAAATTTTCAAAAGGAGTACATCTTTTTAACCTGACGTGATAGTAGATTTCTGTGGAAATTTTCAAAAGGAGCACATCTTTCTAACCTGACGTGATAGTAGATTTCTGTGCAAATTTTCAGATGGGGCACATCTTTCTAGCCTGACGTCATAGTAGATTTATGTGGAAATTTTCAAAAGGAGTACACCTTTTTAACCTGACGTGATAGTAGATTTCTGTGCAAATTTTCAAAAGGAGCACATCTTTCTAACCTGACGTGATAGTAGATTTCTGTGGAAATTTTCAAAAGGAGTACACCTTTTTAACCTGACGTGATAGTAGATTTCTGTGGAAATTTTCAAAAGGAGTACACCTTTTTAACCTGACGTGATAGTAGATTTATGTGGAAATTTTCAAAAGGAGTACATCTTTCTAACCTGACGTGATAGTAGATTTATGTGGAAATTTTCAAAAGGAGTACACCTTTTTAACCTGACGTGATAGTAGATTTATGTGGAAATTTTCAAAAGGAGTACACCTTTTTAACCTGACGTGATAGTAGATTTATGTGGAAATTTTCAAAAGGAGCCCATCTTTGTAACCTGACGTAATAGTAGATTTATGTGGAAATTTTCAAAAGGAGTACACCTTTTTAACCTGACGTGATAGTAGATTTCTGTGGAAATTTTCAAAAGGAGTACACATTTTTAACCTGACGTGATAGTAGATTTCTGTGGAAATTTTCAAAAGGAGCACATCTTTCTAACCTGACGTGATAGTAGATTTCTGTGCAAATTTTCAAAGGAGCACATCTTTTTAACCTGACGTGATAGTAGATTTCTGTGTAAATTCTCTAAATGAGTAAATATTTTTCTTAAGAATCACCTACTTTATGCGCGGAGGTATGTATTTTTTCTTATTTTGGGAATGTAATTTAATGTATTTGTTTGTATTTCAATAACGTCGAATAGAAGATAGAGATTTTGCATCAGTTTAGGAAAATAACATCGTTTCATCCTTCTCTTACCTTATGTTAGTATCGTTTTCTTTCTTATTTTCACATTAAATTTGCACCTAAAAATTCTACCCTGGCTATTACCGTTTTTACTTGAAATGGTTTGGTAGATTAGTTTTATAATTTTGTGTCGTTTAAGCTCAGAAATCATATCAAAGATTGACTACTAAACGAATGAATGACAAAAATAAGTAAGTAATAATACAAATTAGTCTACACCCTTATGTCCTTTTATACATTTATGTGTGCCTTATTTGCTTAAACGATGTGTTACCTACTATTACTACTACTACTACTACTACTACTACTACTACTACTACTACTACTACTACTACTACTACTACTACTACTACAACCACTACCACCATCACCGCCAGTATTTATTATTATTATTATTATTATTATTATTATTATTATTATTATTATTATTATTATTATTATTATTATTATTATTATTATTATTATTATTATTATTATTATTATTATTATTATTATTATTATTATTATTATTATTATTATTATTATTATTATTATTATTATTATTATTATTATTATTATTATTATTATTATTATTATTATTATTATTATTATTATTATTATTATTATTATTATTATTATTATTATTATTATTATTATTATTATTATTATTATTATTATTATTATTATTATTATTATTATTATTATTATTATTATTATTATTATTATTATTATTATTATTATTATTATTATTATTATTATTATTATTATTATTATTATTATTATTATTATTATTATTATTATTATTATTATTATTATTATTATTATTATTATTATTATTATTATTATTATTATTATTATTATTATTATTATTATTATTATTATTATTATTATTATTATTATTATTATTATTATTATTATTATTATTATTATTATTATTATTATTATTATTATTATTATTATTATTATTATTATTATTATTATTATTATTATTATTATTATTATTATTATTATTATTATTATTATTATTATTATTATTATTATTATTATTATTATTATTATTATTATTATTATTATTATTATTATTATTATTATTATTATTATTATTATTATTATTATTATTATTATTATTATTATTATTATTATTATTATTAGTATCATCATCGTACTTTGGTATTACAGAATGTCTCCTTGTAGGCACGTCAATTGAGCTGACGAAAGCATTGCACCTTCAATTTGGCTAACTAGAAATGTGGAGGAAAATTACATTGCTAAGTTTTTCATATTGGGATTCATATATGTGCTGCCGCTACCCTGCATCCCCTTGTTGGAAATCGGCTCGACCGTTGCTAAGATACCTGCAACAGGTTTCATTGATTTACAGATGAGCGCGTCTCGACCAAATGCTGCCGACTCAGATTTTCGCGTATAACGTATTTATCCGCGACAGTTTAATAATGGCCACCTATCCAACATGACATCACTATGGTAACGGTGTTCGTTATTGCACTGTCTTTGTACTCATATATCATACAGAATATTAAAAGGATTCTTTGAAGAATATGATTAAAAACATTATCATCATTTCATATGTGACACAATCTTTGCTATAAAATAGTGAATGCCAGATTATAATGAGCAGTATTTCACTAACATATAATCAGTTATTACGTACAATAATTTCACATTAAATAATTTAACAGGAAAGGATTGTTAACGAGATTTTCCCAATATTATCTGAATTGTCATATTAGCTTTTTCTCCAAGGATATTCAAAGAAGCAATTACTCTATTCAGAATCACTTATTATATACGACAAATTAAGCAATTTTTTTCTGATTCTGAAACTGTATACGTAGTCTCTATATTGCCCAATATATAGTTTCCTTAATTAAATAAACATTTAAAGTGGTTTTAAATATATATACACACATAAATATGTATATATACATAGGTATGTATACAGGGTGTTTCAAAACGACGCCGAATGAACATATAGAAGTAGTTGCTCAGCTTCTATGTGACACATATAGATAGTTTTTTCCGCCAATAGAACCGCATTAAAAATGCTTCAGAATGAGTGTGGATTAGGCAGTGACAGGAACAACGACGCTTGCCTCACGTTGTCGGATTTCGTAGGTATAGGTCATCAGCCGTGCCGCGTGCTGTAGCTGTTTGTAAACATACCGGCATACTCCGCAGTAGCTTGCTTGCCACTATTAAGAATTTCTATGACTTATGAAACCGCAATGAAAAAGATATTGCTTAATTATTGCTTAGGAGTGTTTAACGTGTTCCAAATTCCGTTATAGCAGTCCATGATGGCAAATAAGCTGGTGGACATATGCAGTTTATACCTTTTAGAGGGAAGTTAATGTAAGTGAGATTGAGGAAGGAAGCATTAAATGATAAACAGAACAGAAAACAACATCAAATTGTAGATAAATTAACCAAAACTAAACCGCTTACACAATGAGACGAGCATTTTATTTCACGTGTTTGATAATACTAAATAAAGCATTTGTAACTGAAAAGGAAGCTGTTGATATTTACAGTAAGTGGTTGAAAGCATTGTACAAGATCATAACAAAATGCCCTGAAGTTAAACAAATAAATGTTATCATTGATGTAACTATTTTTACAATTCATATTTTTAATGAAACTAAATTAATCGTGCGTTCGTTGAACTCCCTTCAGCTCTTCCATCAAAACCATATCCGTCATTTCGGCGTTCGTATAGCGCTCCATATTGCTTGCATTTGCTATCTAAGTACGCGCAACATCCTCCCTGTTAGGACGGGATGTGTAGTTTTACACTGAAGAGCAACCTTGCAACTGTCCGAGTTATTAGTCGACTTTTTCACATGTAACTGCCCTTTGTCCCATTATCTGAAAGGTAGGCTAGGGTCACAGATAAAGTGTAAGGAGTAATGAGTAATGTTTCTGTTTTCGTGGCCGGTGCGTCCCAATAACAACTTTTGAGGTTCGCACGCCAGTGGTTCCTGCGCTGCCTAATCACAAAATCATGTAATATTTAACGCAGCATAAAATAATACCTATCAGAACTTCGAAGCTGCGACACCGAAATTCGGACTAGTTAAGTTGTAAACTACGCAACGGCTATAATCATTCGGTGTCATTTTGAAACAACCTGTATATATACGAGGGTAGTCTGAAAAGTTTACAGTTTCTTTTGGGTTATCAGACGGAAATTGCTCCTTCAGAAGTTGGATGGCTTCTTGCAGTGGTACTCTTGTAAATAGAGAAACCACATCGAAGCTGACAAGAAGATCAGAAGGGCCAATGGTAATGTTCCTAAGTGTATTTACAAACTGTGTGGAGCTACTCACATGATATGGGCAATTCCCTACCAGAGGTTGTAATAGATCAGCCAGGTGACGTGCCAGCCGATATGTAGGGCTGCTCCTGGCGTCCATAATGGGACGTAAAGGAACGTCCGGTTTGTAGATCTTCGGAAGTCCATACATTCTAGGAGGCCTGGAACCCGACGGTGATACCGCCTTCTTAATTTCCGAAGTAAGCAGGAACTTTTAGTAAGTTGTACAGTCCGACGTTCGATGGAAGAGGTAGGATTCTTATTGAGAATCCTGTAGGCCGGATCATCTATTATGTTTGATTATGCTATCAAACTTTGAGGTACGTAGCGATGTGAGTACAGTGATAGTTCCCTTGTAAGTATTTCGTCGGCTGGTCTTTAGCTTTAATTATAATATTTATGCTGGACCATGCCAAATTTTAGTATTTATACTACTGGTAGCTGCACTTTAATGGACCTCATTAAAGTATTGGTATTCATTCAGTGACCATGTAACACTGTGAAAGCGCAAGTATCTATTATTGTCGTTTCGATCGACAACGGTACTACCGCCAGTTTAGAAAAAATTCAAAATATTTGACACTAGTAACAGTGACATTGAACTTACACCACCAGAAATTACGGCAAACGCACTCTGTGTTACCAAAAACGTGTTGCCACAAAAGTCAATAAAGATGTGCGAGAAATGTTATTTACAGTTCATGCATTGGAAAATACCAAAAGGTATAAATTCGTCCTCAGGAAATGTATCCCTAGTATATTTCGAAGAATTGTCTCAAAATATGAAATCATCGACCTTGTGGACTCACTATTCTAATTTGAAATCAATACTCAACATTAGGCACCAAACTGACTTATTTAAATACTCAATACTGAACTGTGTGTGTGTGTGTGTGTGTGTGTGTGTGTGTGTGTGTGTGTGTGTGTGTGTGTGTGTGTGTGTAGTGTTTAACGCCCGCTTTTACTACAGACGGCACCGCAGGCGGTACAATACTGAACAGCTTACTAAAACGCAAATCAGAATGATATAAAGGGGAAAGAATCAGAACGTTTACATCTGATGAGTTGAAAACATTTATAAATGAAACACCTGATGTTAAATACCTCATGATAAAGGCAAGTTTCTTTTTCAATGTTACCAATGTTTTGTTTTTAGGTTAAACTGCGTCACACGTTAACAGATGTTTATATGGAAGTAATCAGTATTTCTTCGCCTGCGTACTACGTACTATGTCTCACTTTAAACTAAGCAATAATGATTGTAACCAAACCAGAAGTGAATACTTTTAAATGAAACCTTTAATTTAGATACATCATCGAGCATAAACAGTTGTATGAAACTTGACTATAATAGTTATTAAAACGCTCGTATCATAATTATTATAACAATACTCGCGTTTTAATTACTACCACGATACTCTCGTTGCATAATATACTATTAACCTTCTTGATAGAGAATGGACAGGTTTTTTAACCTCTGTGTTTGGTATTTTGTTCCATTTTTCAACATGAGCCGTTTTCAGTATTTCTTTGTTGGAAATCGTCCTTTTCTTTATGGGTTTTCCCAAAATACTGCAGACATGCTCTATATGAGGTATGAAACTGCTTAGGAAAGTTATATATCAGCGGTAGTCACGAATGAAGCGCAGTATGCTTTGGACCATAACATCCAGTCTTCTTGGAGGCCCATTTTCTCCAACTGGTAGAATAGCCATACTTCCATAAAGTCCTTGGCAATGGCGGCGATTCCAGTAGGCGAGGCGTCCAGCCGTCACTTGCGCAAAACTGTATGCGCAGAAGTCAGTGCGTTGTTGGTTACAGGTGAGTAAAGTACTGTACGGGACTAAGCTCTGTGTAGTTGCGGGATGCGGGGAAGTCTACGTGAGACAATGCTTGTATAAACATTGTGAGATTGTTATTGTTAAAACAGACGATGATTTGGGTGACATCACGGAGCTTCCCCAATCCCCTTAGAGTAGCGCACCAACATCACACCTCCCACCACTGCCACTGAGATGACTGGGACTCGCTTCCACGCTAAGTTACTTTAAATGCAGGCACACTATGGAAGTACGGTTGCTCTACTTGAGAATGCGCATATACTTCTTGTGATCTATTATTCCATCAATAATATGGCAGGCTGATGCAACTCCAAACCAAGTCGAATCCTCCTCTACGTTTTACTGTGTGAATGAGACGTTTTGGCTCCATTTCCGCATTTTTTTTTTTTTTTTCATTCACACTTTGTGAGACTACAGTCCAAGCCGAACAAGCTCTTACTTTTATCCGGAAGTCTGTGGTCTTTTCATGGTACTTTAAGCGAATTGTATGCGTTTTTCCTGTTGTGACATAGAACTTCCGCAGGACCCTGCCCTTGTATCTTTGGTTTTTGCAAACAGATCTTGCAGCACTTGCTGAAACAGTAATACAACTCTGTAATAATCTGGGGAGCAGTGCTCTCATTTCTAGCCGTTGGGATTCGAACACAAAACCTTCCCTGTCATTGGTGCTCTGTAGGGTTGACCGTGATCTCCAGGAAGGATTTTTTTTAAGCCATATCGGTCGATGAATGGAATGGGTGAAATGACGCTCAAATGAGCCCAGGGGCCATGGAGCTTAGAGATACCCAACATTCGTTTTTAGGATAAGGGAAAACCTCGGGAAAAACCTTATCCAGGTAACTCACCCTGACCGAGATTCGAACTCGGGACCTCTTGAACGTGAGGCAGACTACGCTACCGAGGCGGGCAGGAGAGAGGGTTTGAGATTACTGTGCAGTGTAATTACATTCTTTTTCTCCTCACTAGTTGTTTCATTCCTTCTTCGACCATTTTACTTCACTTCCGCGAGACACTGTGCATCCAGATCACTTGCCGTGAGACAAACAAATGCAGACTACTCAGAGCATGTGACGCAACCACTGTTTTTAATGTAGCTCCTTTTAGTGTACGAATACTTTTTGTGCCTAAGAAATTCACAACTTAGCTTTGTTTTTATGGAAGTGACACCTTCTAACTTATTTATATTTTCTTTTAATAAATACAATCTTATTGAAGATGCAACCTGCCGATCCTGTAAATGTCGCTATCATCATTTAAAACTTCTTCAAAATATCAAACTTGATCGAAGATCGTGTAGTGCAGAAATAATTTCCGTTCTCACTGTATATATGTATGCATTCCCTCAAACTAGTACTTTGTAGGGTATCATTTACTTCTAGCACACTTCTAATTTCATATTAGAAATTACTTTTTATGTACGTCGGGTCAATTTTTACCCATTCTCTCTAGCAGTTTTTTTTTCCCCTTTTTTTATCTTTAGAGATGCGAGAATTTCTGGTTGTTTTATTTAGCTCATTCCGTATTATTGTCTATTGGGTTAAGATCTGGACTCCGTATTTTACGTTTGGGCAGTTACTGACAATATGCGCCTGGTGTTTTGGATTTCTTATTCCCAATTTCTCCACACACTGGTGGATGGTTTCTCTAACAATGTGGAGATACTGGTGTTCACAATGAATACCAAATGTGCCACTCAACCTTTATATTTCACTATAGGGTGACATCACGGAGCTTCGCCAATCCCCTTAGAGTAGCGCACCAACATCACACCTCCCACCACTGCCACTGAAATAACTGGGTCTCGCTTCCACGCTAAGTTACTTTAAATGCATGCACACTATGGAAGTACGGTTGCTCTACTTGAGAATGCGCGTATACTTGATATTGTCAGTCTCGCATAAAAACTCGAGAACAGCTGAACAGATTTGACAAATTTTGGTTTTGAAATATTTGTATAAGTCCAAGAAAGGTTTAAAAGTTGAGAAAAAGAACCTGGAGGGATAATAGACCGGGTTATTAACTAAATATAGAAGTACATAAGTTAACTTTACGGAACACGTACACCTTTTATTTTCAAGAAACAAAAGCATTACAAAGTAGAAAAATATTCCACTCCTTAGCAAATTATTCAAAGATATTTCACTTATGTTTTATTAAATAACGTTTATAGTTTTTTATCAAGATTGAAATTTGTTATGTAGCATTTTGATATACCTTTAGAAGATTATACACAAAATTAATTTATAAACGCATTATAACACTAAATATTTGACCACAGACAATTGAAGCACTCAGATTCAGAAGTTGTTAAGTCAATGTTTTTAAGAAATCCTGTTAAACACATGATAATCACTCTGAATGCCAGTTCTGTAATAATGATAAGAGATTTGTGGGTCAAAAGATGTTAGGTCGAACAGATTATGACCCTGGCATGTTGAATGCGCATCCATTTCAAAAATAAAAGTTGTTAACTCAGCCTTTTCGAGTTAGATTTTGTTAAGTAGTTGCCGCATTAGCCATTTGGTGGTGCCACCAAAGCTCTTTGATATCAACTGTTGATACATTTTAGATTAGACATTTAGACATTAGACATTTTTAAACATTTCTCAAGTTCATTTTCAGAAAGTTTATCTGTACTTCCCAATACCAGGGCACTCTTTCATGCCTACTGACAGAATTTTTGGTAATATTGAGAAGAAGAAACGATCGATGGGTAAAGTCTTAGTCACTTCCACATGGGTGGAACTGATTAAAGATTCACTAAAGAAGAAGTCCATTGATGATGTCCATGTCAAACGTCCACTGACCGATAACGGGGAACATGATGGCACTCCAGTTGTTGAAGTTTTTAACTTCAAAAATGCCCTAGACCCTGTCGTTGTAAGAAGTATTCCTGAATTCACTTTAATCCGGGATGTGTACTTCCAAAGAGGGTGTGTACCAGAAGTTCGATATACAACGTCCTCCTCACTTTATTGCCCCGAGTCTCTTTGAGGAGAGCACTGAAGTTAAAAGCCTTACACAAGTCATGTGATAGTGCGAAAAACACACCATTTAGGCTTCGGAAGATTAAGAAGGCAAAATGCGTATTATGATGTTCGTTCACTACTGGAACATGTCACACTGCCAAAAGGCACCACATTTTATGACACAATGACATATGGAAGTGATGTAGAAGATGATGCAGTAAAGTTGAAGTGATGTTTTGATGACAATGTTGTATGTCAATCTATGAAGTGCGTACTGGATTGGTCCATAGTAGAGATGTATTGGTGAAAATAAACTAATAGTTTATCCATGACTACATATTATAATATTGTATAATGGAAAAACTCTAACATTAAGAATCAGAAGCTGTTAAGTCAAGTGACTTAAAAACTTTTCATTCATTTTAAATTGTCAAACCGTGAAAAACACTTTAACACAGTACTTTGTACCTCCAAACGGACCCATCACATAAAATTCTTTCGTTTGTATTACTATTTTGGTATTTAAAATTACTTTTGAAAACTTTGAGCAGCTCTCCTGCACAATTTTGAAACAGTCACTTAGCAGCTTCTGCTTCTGACTCACCAAGGCGGCCCGGGTTCGATCCCAGGCGACTGCAAAGTGAGATTTGTGGTGGACAACACGGCGCTGGGGCGGGTTTTCTCCGGGACCTCCGGTTTCACCCGCCCTCTCATTCCACCGGTGCTCCATCTTCATCTCATGTACCATCAGTGTCACCGCCTGCAGTGCTGTATGTAGTAAAAGCGGGCGTTAAACACTACACATTACACATGCTTCTGACCGCTTCAATTATTGTAGTCAATGAATCCTTGGATGCCGTCTTTATAATTTGTGTTTGTGAATTCGTGAATGTGAACTGAAATGGCACAAAATTAAATGAATTCCTTTGTGACTTTATGAAGTTAGCGGAAACTTTTTACTATGCCAAGGAGAAGATGACCTGAACGCATTTCTAAAATCATCAAATTTGTGGTGGCACGTAAAATCACTCTAATTGACAACTAATATGCAAAACGTTCAAACTGGAAATGTGATTTCGAAGTAGTTGTTAGATATTGGAAATAGTAAAGTCGCCATTGACACCTCGATCGGATTAATTACATTGCCCACAGATTTCTATCACTTCACAGATTCGAAAGAGGAGCTTATTCAGCATGTCTTTCCGGACATAACGCAACAGTACAGTAACCATAATTGGCTGAGTGAAATAACAATAAAATACATATGTCGATGATCTCAATGCGACCATATAGAATTTTCTTTGGATGAGTTGTTTTCGTACAAATCAGTTTACACAGTTATAAACCAGAATGACGTAGTCAAGAGTTTTCAAATTCATTAGAATTTCCTAGACTCCCACCTAACAATTTAAAATTAAAATTAGGATAAGTTGTGGTCGTGCTGCGTAACATTAACCAACTACGACTGTGCAATGAACGAAACTAATTGTGAATAACAATAATCATCAAGGGAAAGTATAAAAGTAGAGATATCTTGATCCCGCATATTCCGAAGATTTCTACGGATTTACCTTTTGATTTTAGGCGTCTACAATTTCCCTTGCGTTTGGTCTTTGCGATGAGCATAAATAAAACGCAAGGGCAGTCTTTGGAAGTTTGTGGAATCACCTTGGAGTTTTCCTGTACGTCTCATGGACAATTACACGTCGCGTGTTCGCGTGTCGGAAACATCTTTATATATTTATAAACCACAAAAAAGACAAAAATATTTTTATCAGAAAGCTTTAAATTGATTAACTTAATTGTTACTGTGCTGTATTTAAACTTCACCTCCCAATTGCAGAATAAATAAATAAATAAATAACTAATCCGAACATGTTTTATTTATATAGATAAGTTCAGACAAGTTTTTTATTGGCGGTACGAAGTTCGCCGGGTGAGCTAGTCTTAGATAATTCTTTATTAAAGACAGCCACTTTGCCCTGTTAGGCTTTTTTTTCTCGCCACTCTTCCATTGTATCCTTTCTCAATAAAGACCCTTCTACTAACTGGTTCTGGGTTCACATCGTTACGAGTAGTCACAGGTAATGTGAATTATTTAGCTTTTGCCTTTCTCATAAGTAGTCTATCCTCTCTTCTATGGACGTCCCGTTTGTGGCAAAAATACGATTCTGTTTTCTTCTACCGTCGGATGGTGCCCCGTGGTATATTCGCTTTAGCAACATTTGTGTATACGTAAGAGCTATGTGAAAGATCTCAAGCTTTCCTTATGTGTTTCAAATGGGAAGAGTTCTCACCTGTAGCGAATCAGATGCGTTAGAGCCTTCAGCGTTGCCACCTCGTTATCCCCACTCTTTTTATATCCCCCCTCTCTCACTCTCTCGCACACTTGCGAGTGTTCCTGGTGCTAGACGTAAGGGAACGCAAAATGAATTTTCCAGTTTTATAATAATGCAGTTGTTGAAATCACAGTTGCAACATGGATATTCGTATATTACGCAAATGGTCTAAATATTTAGTTTAAAATTAATTATAGTTTATGAATTACTTATTTCTCTAATCCAACGAAAATACCAGCGATGCATCCATATAGCTGTGAATGTTACTTGCGTTAAGAGACAATTCGTCATTGTCATTGTCTTCAACGTCTGAGTACTGCAAATTTATGATGATAGGTTCCAAAATATCGTTACGTGCTATTTCTTTCCAAAAGGTCGTCTTCTTGTAGTCTATCTGATGTCTCACGCAGTTTTTCCCAGTCTTGTGTGTTCCTTGTCAATTCATTCGTGAATAAGTCGTTCAACGTCAGTCAGTTTAAAAATATTATTTCTTTTTGCAAAATAATTTGAGCCCACATTAACTCAATTGGATTGTTCTAGCAGTAGTAAGGGAGAAGGTGGACCATGTCTCATTGATCCAGCTGATACACTTTTCCATGGAAGAGTAACTGAATAATACTGCTGTGAACTCTCTAGAGTAAATAGAGATTAAGAAACCATTCATAAACAAAGATATAATGTGACCAGACATGTTCTGTCAGACCAGCAGGAAGTGTATTGTTTCCTCTCATCGAATTTAACAAACACCTTGGCTTATTCAAGGTACATAATTCCTTTATCACGTCATGTCAAATGTTTACGTTTCAGTTCTGAGTGATTTCAAATATACGTTCACGCATACATGCCGCCCGCCTCGGTAGCTTGGTAGTAGCATGTCTGCCTCACGTTCAAGAGATCCCGAGTTCGAATCTCGGCCAGGGTGAGTTACCTGGATAAGGTTTTTCCTGAAAGACGAATGTCGGGTAACTCTAAGCTCTATGGACCCCGGTCTCATTTGAGCATCATTTCATCCATTCCATTCATCGTCCGATAGGACTTAACGTTGGAGGATGTAAATTACAACAACAACAAAAACCGCATACATGCCAACCAATAATGATATTCATTATAGTGCTTACGAAGCAATTCATTGTTATAATATAATATCTGCTTTATTTATTTGTATTAGGAGAACTATTTGAGCTAAAAATATGGGATTTTTACGTTTGCGCTAAATACATTACTCTCTCCTTCCTCATGGATCAGTTTTTGCAAAATCTGAATGTTTGTCTTAGCGCGAATAGTATTTATTAGTGACTGATTAGCTTGGCACTCGTCACACACCACATAGGGGGAATGCAATACAACACCGCAGGACTCTGATTGGCTGCTCACCTAGTAGCGCTCAAGGACAAACATCATCCCACTTGAAACACATAATAGTCAGTCATCCTGTAAAATAAAAACACAAAAAGTAAGAAAGTATAAGTGATCCAATACTTTTCAATGAAACAAATTATTTTCACAATGCAATACCAAATTAACACGACAAATTGCAAAACCGACCTGAGAAACATTGCTCCGAAGTAGCGAACAAAGTTGTTTCTCGCCTCTTTAACTACAGTAGCTTACGCACACGCACACACATTATGTGGAACTGGTTTTCTCTTGGGGTTTCAGCTTTAATGATCCTGGAAGGAGTAAAGTGATATTCAGTTTTTATTTATGAACGCTGTTTAGCTGTTTAACTGCTGTGGTTCTCAGCGCTACATTTCTTATTGGTGTGAAAGCCGCTTAATTTTGCTCAGAGGCCTCTTCATTAGGCTTGAGTTTCTTTTACGTGCGCAAAATCTACCACACGGCTTGCTTCTTACCTGAAGGATGTTATGCTAAGGACTTTGAGCACGAAAAAATCATTCGCCCTCCACCGTGAAATTTTGAAGCTGTGACATTTGGTGGGTACCCTTTCCCAGGTTTGTTGTAAAACGTCTTATTGATGTTCATTGAATGAAATGAACTTTTCTATAAGGTAAAATCACAACACAATATGCAGCTGGTGTAACTACATATACTCAGGATGCTCACAGGGTGAAATATCATTATAGTGTCTGCCAATACACAATGTGGATATTTCACGCGACTAAATGTCACATGCAGCTGCCAATGAGTAAACTCCGGCTTAGGAAGAGAGATGGTAAGTAACTTAAATGTCTGCTCTTGTGCCTGTATATAGTCATGGCAGATGATAGCTATAACGAGAACTATAACCTAGACATGGAAGTCGTGTTCGGCTCAGTAGAAATAATTTTTGGCTAGAATATATTTCCCTTTCCAGTTGTCCTAATAACTTGAAGTGTTACATAAGTTTACATTAAGACGCATCTAACGTTAAGTCACATCAGATGATGAATGATTTGGGTAAATGATGTGCAAATGAGCCCAGGGTCCAAAGAGCTTAGAGTTATCAGATATTCATCTTACAGGATAAGGAAAAACTATGGAGAGCAGCTTATTTAGATAACTCCTGCTGACAACTCGGAACCTCTTGAACATGAGGCAGACACTTTACCACTTGCGCTACATAGTTAGGTTTCCTCTATTCTCCTTGCACCTAGAATAAAATGTATTATTAGACTATTTCTGCAAAATTTAAATTAAATTAACAAGAAGAGCGAAAAGTGAGCGTTCATAAGAATCGTTTTTTGAATATATATATATATATATATATATATATATATATATATATATATATATATAATGAATAGCAAAAGGGCCCGCCTCGGTAGCGTAATACTTTGCTCAAGAAACTAAAATACTATGGTTTTAATGATGATAGTCTGAAATTGATCAGATCGTATTTGTCACACAGATACCAATATGTATATGTTAATGGAATAGTTTCTAGCTTTGTGATGGTGAAACATGGTGTCCCTCAGGGCTCCATACTTGGACCCTTTTTTTATCATATATATATATATATAAATGATCTACCATATAATATTCGGAAAGACTGCCTAAGGACATACCTTTATGCAGATGAATTAGCAATTAATATTGCTTTAAATGACAGAACTCTTGTGTGTTCTAAAATAACTGTTTTGTCTAACAGAATTGAAAATTGGTCTAAGCCTAACAGCCTATTAATTAATAATAACAAAACTGCTGATGTTACTTTTAAAATTAATTCAGCTGATCCTGGCTCTGTTAAATCTGTTAAGTTTTGGGGCATTAGTCTTGAATCTTGCCTGGGTTGTTGCACTGATATTGAGAATGTTGCTGGGACTTTTCTTATTACGAATTTTAAAGAAATACTTTATCTTTGAACTCTCTAAAAACTTTGTATTTTGGATGCATAAATAGCCATTTGAGTTATGGCATTTTACTATGGGGAAACCATGTTTCATCTAATAAAATTTTTGTACTTCAGAAGAGAGCTATTCGACTTATGTGTGGAGTATCGTCTAGGACACACTGTAAACCGTTATTTATTGAGTTGGGCATATTAACCATGCCTTCTTTGTTTATTATGAATTGTCTCTTATATGTTAAGATAAATATAGATTTATATACATTGTGTTCTTCAGTTCATAATTACTCCACAAGAAACAGTGCTAACATTTATATTGCTAAATGCAACTACAGTAAAGTTCAACATTCATTTGAAATTACATCTTTAATCTATTTAATAGTCTTCCCAACAATGTCAAAGTTCTGCCACTAGTGCTATTTAAAAGAAAAGTTAAATCCACACTGCTCTCAAATCCTGTGTACAGTATTACAGAGTTTTATAACAGTAATATGTTTTTGTAATGTTTTAATGTTATTTTTGTATGTGTTTTTGACGTTGCTATACAACCTTTGTATTGTCTTGGCAAATAAATCATATCTATCTATCTAGATGGTAGCATGTCTGCCTAACGTTCAACAAGTCCCGAGCTCGAATCTCGGTCAGGGTGAGTTATCCGGATAAGGCTTTTTCCGGGGTTTTCCCTTATCCTCAAGACGAATGGCGGGTAACTCTAAGCTCATGAACCTTGGGATCATTTGAGCATAATTTCACGCATTTCATTCACCGTCCGATATGACTTGATGTCGGAGGACGTAAATTACAAAAGAAAAACAAAAGGAAAAGTAATTTGAAAGTAACACAAGACTGTGTACTGCCCATGTATAATTAATTGGCTTTGTGAACAATCCGTTCATTAGTGAGTAGAAATGAATTCTTTGTTACAGCGAGTATATGTTATATGTTAATTATATAACTTCATTAAAGCAAAATAACTATATCACGCCATACTTATGTGCATTCTTTATCATGGGTGCTCATATTATCACATAGTTTTGAATTTCATTAAATGTTACTCATGAATATTATTTGAAAGTTGAAGGAAATTCCTTTTCTTTACAAGCGTCCAATACTGAGGTCAACTCATTCCATTTTTTATTTTGGATCACTTAATATCAGAAAATGGTAGGTTTTATTTGTCCTTTTTATGTCTTAACAGATTTTTCCTCTCCGCAGTTTCACCCTTTCAACTACCCTTGTACTGCATCCTTTTCATTTCAGAAAACAATTAGTTGTAGAAATTAACATAATCTAAACAAAACAAGGTTGAAAGAAGAAACATTTATTTATAGTTTTTCTCACTGTTATGTTTCATGACACTAGAATTTTCATTGTTTCTGCAAAATGGCTTAACTCTGTTTCAAAGAATAGGTGTTAAATTTAGGTGTTACTTATTAAATTAAGTGCACTCTAACAGTGTCAGTATTTATGTGCTAGATAATGCATATTCAATAACTGAATTTCAGAAAATGATACTAATTCCTTTTAATACTAGTTGAAGTAATGGTACTGATGCCAAAATTAAGCATTATATTCATCATTTCTGAATCTAATTAAACGTAAAATTATTAAAAATATAGTTTTGCACATACATGTATATATCCCTGTATGTCCTTAAGTGGAATATAGGGCCTGCTGAACCGTGCAACCTCGAGGCCCTTAGGCAACGGGTTCAAGATCAGAGATTCCGGGATGAGTGATCAGCCCAACGCCGGAAGTGAAAGCACGAGAGAGATGAGGTAATAGGAAAGGTGATGAAGAAATCGGTGGAATGCTGGCGGTGGAAACCGGAGGACCCGGAGAAAACCCGCCCCAGTGTCATGTTGTCCACCACAAATCTCACTTTATGGTCGCCTGGGATCGAACCCGGTCCACCTTGGCGAGAGCCAAGCGGTCTAACCACTCAGTCATGGTGGAACCACACACACACACACACACACACACACACACACACACACACACACACACACAGACGCGCGCGCATATACACGTGTTCAGTTGATCTTATGTTAAATTACGCGAGCTTTAGTAATAGTGACTGCACATGAGGTATTCAAGTTGTTTTAATCATACCTAGAGCAGTTTGAATAGCTCTTGTGTTGTCACATTACCGAAGCTAATGTAATTTAACTTTTTGCGTCTCTCAGTAGGGCCCGGATTTTTATGTGCTGAAAACTTAAAAATGTTTATTTTTTATGGGATAAATTTTTAAAAATATTTGGTAAAACTTTTAAAATGTGTAATATAAACTTCTTTTAAGTTAGATACCTAGCATAACTTAAAAAGTTTACCCAAAATTGCTCCTAATCATCAGAAGTGGAACACTGATTGGAATTGCAGTGAACGAGTGAAGTCTTCAAATTTGCCTTGAGAAATCCATGCCTGCGGTCGTGAAATAATGCCTTATATTGAGAAAACGATCGTTCTACGTCACACGATGCTAACCTTGCTTATTGCGGGGCATGTCACTAGCGTCCACACCATTAACTTCATTTGTTCCTTGGCCTTCCAAAACTAGTGCTACTTTGCTATGAGTTTTACAACCTGTAATTTTTATCAACATATTCTTAAGTTCTTTCATTAGGACTTCGTCTTTCGAAATGGAAAGAGCACCCAGTTTGTCTTTCAACGTACTCTATTTCTTTAACTGCATTACTCAATAAATCCCACGAGTCTCTAGTTTCGTTACAGAATGAGTCAGGAACCCGAAATAGGTGGAAAGCTAGGTCACATTTTAAATTGCTATCATTTACTAACTTTTGAACAGTTTGAGTCCAGAGGGTCTACTCCCATTAGTCCTGGACCCGCAGGGAGTTATCCGAGCTGTCCCAAAGGGTGCTCGGCGTCCTCCGTGGGGCTTTCCATAGGGCAAGACCTGGGTTACAAACAAGCCCCCACCATCTGGTCCAAGGACACAAGACGGGATGGAAGTGCATACGCCACTTACGCGTGCCAACACCAAAATGGGAAGGCTACCGATATGACCTCGGTGGGGCCACCTGGCGATCTAGCACACCTTCTACTAGCTTTGCAGGCTAGTACCCGGGAGAATTAGTGGCTTCCCTCAACCCCGTCCGAAGACGTACCCGATTCCCACGGGTATCGGGAACATTAACTTTTGAACAACTGAAAAAGCATCGTCTGCTTCCCCTTCACTTACTACAGATACAAATGCTTCAAAATTGTCTGCGTAATACATTATTGCACTTAGCCAAGTGCCCCAACAAGTGGTTATGGGTTTAGGAGGCAGTGGGAGATCAGGATTTCTTTCTTTGAAAATATCAAATCTAGTTGGTCATTAGAAAGTTCCGTTTGACTCTAACTGGTCCACTTCCGGATAAAGTGTTCGAATTTTGTCACACAGTTTGTGCAGAGCATGTATGGACATGTCACATGATTCATTTAAGGATAATATACACAAAGACAACATACCAGCCTTCTTCATATATGGCGTACTATCGGTTATGAAAAGTAAACTATTGTTTACTTCACATCATTTGGTCATAAGATCTGCAAAGCTTCGTTGAACAGCCTATCAATTGACACACGATTTGTAACTGAAAATTATTTAGAAGCTGGCAAGAAGTGTTGTTTGGTAAATTTTTTCATAACTTTTCCAACACACCCAGTAAAATGTTTCCCACTTTACTAATGACAGCAGAATCGCTAGTTTCATCAACACTTACCCAGATTTTCTTATTTTCGCATACTAACCTAACGTAGTTTAGGGTCCTGCGCCGTGGCGTAGCTGGTTAAGGCAGCATGCCTTGGTCCCTGGCCATAGAAAATGGCCCAGGTTCGATCCCACCCATGGGGTTCGGATTTCAAGTCCCGGGTATAGGACCGGTGCCCACTCAGTATCGTGAGGAAAGTGAGGAGCTTACGCTAGTTAAGCGGCCCTTGTTACGAAAACCAACGATCCGGCTGGGGGATGCCGAGATGCTGACCACATCTCCTCCCCGTATCGGTTGGATGATCGCCCACCTCTGCCGTGCGTAAGTGGGCGTGAGGCCGGCAGTCGGGTTGGTGGGCCTTCAACCTCTTAGGGCTATCGCGCTAGGGTTTATTTTATTTACTAACTTAATGTATCTTAATGTTTCATAATAGCACTTTGGGAGATAACTTTTCCAAAAAGTTGATTCTTCAGGAGTGCTTATACCTATCCTGAGAGGGTACGCGTGGTTGGAAGGGAACAAGCATGGACTTAGTTTCACGGACTTTATTGCGATGGGTTCTGGGTTCGTAACTGGATCAGGGTCTTTGCATGGATCTCTTATCTCAGGTGTGGTACACACAAGTCTACTTCGTTTACTCTCGCCTTTATTTGATACTGCTTTCTCTTCTTGTTTGGGGTTTCACACACACACACACACACACACACACACACACACACACACACACACACACACACACACACACACACACACACACACACAGGCGCGCGCGCGTTTGTCTGCACACATTGCTTAGTTTTACATCACCTTCCCTACACCACTGCCTTCGTCGATGTCCAGCACACGAGAGTGCCCCAGCTACCCTCATGAGGGCAATGACCAACCCGTCCTTGCCTGCCTTTGTTTAGTTCAGTTTCACCATGAATTACCCTTACGCCTAACGGTACTTCCTCCTGTCTCCCTAAACTAGGAGTTTACTGCTTCATATATCTCGCAGGTAGAATGGCAACTATACCCTGTGCTAGTTGATATTCTATCAGCGTCCCCATCTGATATATGCTGCTATTTATATTTCTTTCTTTCAATCTAATGCTATTCTTAATAATATTTCTTGTGCTATATATCTCTTTTTAACACTTTTGCTGCCTTGGCCATTTTATTTCCGTTTATTTTTGTTCTGCACAGTCATTTGCACTGTTTCTAGTAACAACATCCGTATGTTTAGCTTTAAATCACTTCACATATTACACGCTTCATTTTCACGCATTTTCACACGCCTTCACTTATTCTAGCATGTACAATTCACAATTTACTTACTCTAGCAAGTACATTGAAATAACTTTCTCTTTTCGTATAACAATAATGGTGCATCTTAGAAAATAATTTATATACAAATTATTTACATGTCTATTTACACTCCCATTACCACTTATCATGTGCTACGGTTCTTTGCACACACAGCACTCCGAACAACTATACCCTATTCGGCTTAAAATTGTGTACGAATGTCAACATGACGCCGTAGTACAACTTTCAGAGCGGACGAAACATAGAAGCGCGAGTGGAAATAATTCGTTACTGCATTGCATACATTATCGCTTATTTGATACATTCAAGTAATGAACGAGATGAATAGATTCCATAATTACACGTCCAAAATTTTTAAACATGAGCTTAAATAGTTTGCTTCCATTTATTGCCACGTGATGCTTGGTACTTCCCCGATTGCGTTGTTTATAGCAGTGAAACGTTCCTCTTCACTCATCCAATTGGTTTTGCGTGTGCACGCGTGAAGTAAAAATGGCGAGATGCTCAGTTTCTCGGAGTAGTCTATGGAAACGTAAAAGTGGAAGGCCCATAAAAGTGAAAAGACTACTATATGAAACGTGTTAACTTTTCCTTTCAACGTTGTGACACACTGGCTCAGAAAGACTTAACTGAAGCAACTGGTGTATCTATGAACACAGTTTCTTATGCGAGAACCGAAATGAAACAAACAGGAACTGTAAAGGCCCCTAAAATGTAAAAGGTAGGGCCATTTAGTGTTTTAGGGCGAATGGATGAGTTTGTTAAAAGTGTTATTCCTTCTTAAGTTCACAGTTTCTTTTTAAACAACGAGCCTCCTATTTCTTTTCTTTCTTTCTTTATTTCTTTCTTTCTTTCCTTTTTTTTTTTTTTTTTTTTTTTTTTGTAATTTACGTCCTCCAACATTAAGTCATATCGGACGATGAATGGAACGGGTGAAATGATGCTCAAATGAGCATAGGGTCCATTGAGCTTAGTTACCCGACATTCGTCTCTCAGTATAAGGGAAACTCCCGGAAGAAACATTATCCAGGTAACTCACCCTAACCGAGATTCGAACTCGAGACCTCTTGAACGTGAGGCAGACGTGCTACCATCTACGCTATCGAGGCGGGCGAGCCTCCTATTATAGATAAGGTACTTGCTTTAGTACGTTTTTGCTAACAAAATTATATTGCATAACTTTTATTTAACATTTTTGCTGATTTAGTTTATTTTGTAAATAAAACCCGAGGGCTTTCCTAAACCCACACTGCTGCAGCGAAAAATGTGACGGTTGCAACAAGTTAGACGTAAGGAGCTGACGGCGGAGAACTGAACACTTGTTTGCGGGCGGCGTGACAAAAACCTCAATCTTTATGTGCGTGCCCACTTTAAGCCCGGAGGTACTATACAAATTTCAAATTTGAATCAGCTAATCGCCTTTCGCAATTCCAGTACACTAGCTCTTCTTAGTTATCAGTGGGCACACTAAATCTTGCGTTTCCACTTCCCCAATCTCGGCTTCACCCCTGTAGTGTGGATTTTGAAGTACACTCAGTGTTACGCTGGTAGGACCAAATTTAATTTGGAAACCATACTGAAGGAACATCACAGAAATTGTAAATAAAAACAAATTGATAGGTCAGCGGTGGCAGATCATTTTTGGTCATGTAACTATGAAATAAATCTAGAAGTTAAATTAATAACACTATTGAATAGACCTATAGGTTTAATGGTTTGGGAGAAAATATTTTCAGAAATAAAGTCCACGTGATGAATTTTAAAATACCGCCAACAGATTTTATCAATAGGTTTGTTTTGCCCCCAGAATGCGGCAGCACGATAGCAAACTATTCGTCAACTACATGAAGAAACCAAAAGAGTATTTTAGAAACATCAAATTGAAACAGAAAGATAAGTCAGCAGTAGCATTTCACTTTTGAAATGAAAACCATGACTTTAACCCAAATCCAAAATTATTAAAAGGGACAATAAACCAAAAGAAACTGACAATTTTGGAGAGCATCTTAATATTGAAAAAACTGGCCGAGAAATAAACTTTGAAATCACACCAGTCGATAATTTGATCAAGAAGTTCATCGTTGCACCACCAGAGAGAAGACAGCAGACGACAACAGCAGATGATAGTCGGGCCATCCCAGGCGACCGCAAAGTGAGATTTGTGGTGGACAACACGGCGTTGGGGCGGGTTTTCTCCGAGAACTCCGGTTTTCCCCGCCATCTCATTCCACCGGTGCTCCATCTTCATCTCATGTATCATCAGCGTCATCGCCTGCGGTGCCGTATGTAATAAAAGCGGGTGTTAAACACTACACATTTCATTTCATTAGTCGGGCCTTCCAGGTTGAAAATGGAAGCAATAGCTTCCGAAACTAGCCCCTCAATAATATAAAAACGTAAGTGAAGGAGAGTTAAAAACCGATTACAAATAGGTTTTTAGGTTTTTCAATAACAAAGTTAATTGAAATCCTTGCTATCAATTTGCTTAGTTCCCACATTACAAGATTAAAAAAAAAAAGGTGTAAATCTGTAGTGAGTTTCAGCTATTAAGAAGATTAATTCAGGTTTTTCTGGAAATATATATCCTGTTTCCAGCAATAGACTTCAGTGATTAATTAAGCTTTTAACTGATATTGAAATGAAACGACAGATTTCAAGAAATGTTTGATAATATGTCATAATAAAATTGTTGTGTAGGCGAGAGGGAAAATTTCATGCTACATTAATGATGTTCCTGGAGGTGATCACTGCACATTTCAAAACATACCCAAGAAGCATGCCCAAATTCTCACGTTTCTGTACTTTGGATTTCTGCCGTGATATTTCTGGGAGTTTGAGATGACCTCAGTAAAGAAAAAAGGGGAAAACATCATTACTGCATCAATAATTATATTTCTCTATAAGAATAATTCTTACAAGAGTGAGTAAACAAAGCTATGTGAGTGCACATATCGGATATTTTTATTTTATATAGGTTCTAGAAATTATTCCTTTTCCTATGTATACTTATAGTAAGTAAAGAAAGCATTGTATTCCACTTAAAAGTTTTATTTCAAATTTCACCAGAAACGCATATATGTTTGTTGTATATGAACATCATAACTCAAAAACGAAAAGTCCCTTAAATATAAAACTTGGTATGTAAGTTCAGCAACCACAATAGATAGAGATAACTTTAGCAAACACGAATTTATAAAAATCTTGGTTAAAGTATACATTTTAAGTTAAATAACAGCATTAACAATTTCTGAGATATCTGTTTATATGTTTGAATTTTCAAACTTTTGAAAATTTTGAAATTGCTCTCAAGAGGAAAACTGCTATTCATTTTTACCTTCTCTACTATGTACTTACAGTAACTAGGGAAAGTACTGCATTCCATTAAAAATTCAAACAGGAGTTTAAGTCGAAATACAACTGACACAACACTGTACATCAAACGTGTAAGGTTAAGTATTTTCCTACCTCCGTCGGTATTTTCGAGCTCTATTATACATATCGCAATGGATTGTTTGTTTCTTCCTAGCAGACGTGTAACCTTTTTGACAGGAAAGTTAAAGGCCATAAATTTCCTTATCGCTGAGGGAACAAGGCATATTGCGGATAATCACTGAAAAAGGTTTGTCAACTGGCTTCCTGAAAGTGTAAAATTCTTGATTTATGGAAGTAAAGTAGGGTGTAAGACGGCGGAAGTCAGTTGAAGTAGAGGCAAACATTTTATAAGGGCTCCTCGGAGCTCAGTATGGAAATCTGAGAGTACACACTTTTTGATATCTTGAAGGAACAGTTGGTAATTCTGAACATTGCGCACACAAATGGGTGGAACGTTCTCCTTGGGTGCGGTATTAGGAGCTGAATCTGTCTGGTCAGGGCTTTCAGATGAAGCATGGGATCGGTTAGATGTTGGAATAGCGTAATCATATCGGGAGATATTAGACTGTTCAGAAGATGGTGCCATACAAAGGCGTTTACTTTGAGTTCCGCAGTAAGAAGGCGGCGAACGCTGACCGCAACTTGACTATGTCATTGTACATGGTAACATCATGCGGTAGACTGCTATTGAGTGAGTGAGTAGGCTGTGACAGCTGAAGCTGAGGTGACCGAAGAATTGATTTACTTACATTGAGATAAACAGTTAAACCGGAGGTCGTAGAAGGTGATGAAGCGTCATATAATGGAAACGAAGTCTGTTGATGTGCGGAGGATACGACGACGTAATTTCTAGTGTGGACCTGGAGGTTTCCATAGCCATCTTTATGACGACGAAGACTGCAATGTTGTTGAATCTGAAGTAATGTCCTTTATTTTATTTTACGTCCTCCAACGTTAAGTCATATCGGACGATGAATGGAATAGGTGAAATGGTCCATAGAGCTTAGACTCTACCGGTCTTTGAGGATAAAGAAAAACCCCGGAAAAAACCTTATCCAGGTAACTCACCCTTACCGAGATTAGAACTCGGGACCTCTTGAACGTGAGGCAGGCATACTACCACCACGCTACCGAGGCGGGCAGTAATGTCCATATTGTTAACCACATTTAAAGATGTTTGAACTGGCCAGTATCATGTGCCGTATAGGCCATGACAGCTGTTGAAATAGCTAATGAAAATGAGTAGAAATATGCAAGATAATCACTCGCAAAGCGTCACTATTTGACTGAAAAATTGTCACAAATATCGTAAACACGCTCGGTGCTATGTGAAAGCGACACAGCAGCAGGCGGACAGGTAAAGCACGGCTGTGTTCTCCGACGTACAAGCACCGAATCTGCACCAACATTGAACACCATTTACTGTTGGATTAATGAAGTTAAATGTAGTCGTAGAAGTACTGAAGATGAATCGCTCTTTGGTCGCCCAATTGAGGTCAGCATATAGGGCAACATTGAAAAAATCCACAATCTGGTTATGCAAGACCGCCGAATGAAAATTCGTGAGATTTCTGAGGCTTCAGGCATCTGTACTGAGCAAGTGCACAATATCCTGCATGAAAAATTGGCAATGAAAAGGCTGTGTGCAAGATGGGTGCCGCGATTGCTCACAGTCGACCTAAAGCGCATCCGGAAGAACACTTCTACCGAGTGTCTGGCGATGTTTAATCGCAATCCACAAGACTTATTGCGCCGATTTGTGACCGTGGATGAAATTGAATCCATAATTACGCACCAGAGTCAAAACAGCAGTCAAAACAATGGACAAGGTCTGGTAGACGTGGACCAAAGAATGCAGGGACCATTTTGCAAGCTGGTAAGGTGATAGCCACTGTTTTGAGGGGTTCTCAAGGAATAATCGTCATAGACTACTTGGAAAAATCAGAACAATAACTGTAGCCTGTTATGCTTCATAGTTGGATCGTTTGCAACATGATTTGACTGAAAATAGACAGAGATTGTAACGCAAAAAGTGCTCTTTCACCAGGATAATGCATCACCGCACACATCAGCAATTGCAATGGCGAAAGTGCATGAGTTGGGCTTTGAATTGGTTCCTCATCCACCTTATACACCAGACTTAGCCCCAAAGTGACCTCTTTCTGTTCCCAAACTTGAAAATTTGGCTTGGTGATAAAAAATTTTCATCAAATGAAAAAGTGATAGTCACCGTCAACGATTAATTTGCAGACCTCGACGGAGGCTACTTTTCCGACGGGATGAAAAAGCTGGAACACCGCTGGACCAAGTGTATAGCCATCAATGGAGACTATGTCGAGAAATAAGGTGAGATGTCCACGAAGAAGAATTATCCTTAGTTTTTTCCAGACTTTTCAAACGACCTTCGTATAGATAAAGATTTAGTAAATATTGGGGAATATTGAATAAAATATGCAGTTTAAAATTAGATTTTAATGAAATGAAATAAATACTCGATGGTAAATTTGGTGAATACTTATCACGTTTTCACTTAACATCTAACCCCGAGTGTATGTGTGGTGAAGAATTTCAAACTGTGGTTCATCTCCTTTTCTGTTGTCCCATTTTCTGGAGAGAAAGACAATTAATATTCAAGCTAGACTCTCTAGGAACTGAATTTTCTGCTCCGCTCACATCTTTGCTAATGAAGCCACAACAGTATCAGTACTTCATGATGTTTATAAACTCTGTGTTTAAACGTCTGAAATAGTAATATGCATCAGATTGTAACATACTTTCTTCCTTCTAGTATTTAAAATATTTTTGTTAAAATTGTGTATTTTTATGTATCAACTCTAACCCTAATATACCACTTTCATGATGTTTATAAACTCAGTGTTTAAACGTCTGAAGTAGTTTAAATTAATATGCATCAGATTATAACATATTTTCTTCCTTCTAGTATTTAAAATATTTTGTTAAAATTGCGTATTTTTATGTATCAACTCTAACCCTAATATACCACTGTGTAAAATAGGGTTCATAAATCTGGATAAATAAAAAAAAATACTCGAGAACCTTCATATTAACTTGTACAAGCTACTGTTAATTTTGAACTTTATGTAAGTTGCCAAGTTAAGGATATGGTTATTAAAATACTTAAGATACTTTTTAAGAAGTGTAATGAACTTATATTTGTAGAGAAGCAGCGATAGGCTATGTCCTTGTGCCCAGAAATGAAAACTATATTTTACTAAATAATTACTAGGGCCCGGATTTTGAAGACCTTAAAATGATTAAAAATGACATATAACATTCCCTACAAATTCTTTAAAAGTGATCTAATTGTAAAAAAAAGGCCTACTTCAAGTTATAAATGTCATACTTATTAATAATTGGAAATGGTTCGGGACAAATGACGATTATTGATTAGACATTTCATTTTCTTAGCAGTAATATGAAAAAATAACAATAACTTAATACTTATAAGTTATTCAATGTCATTTTTACTAAACTAATTTAAAACGTTATTAACTAAACATACCTTAGTTGGCATTGCAGTACACTATCATAGCCAACTTTAATTATCAAAAGTGAAGGATCGCCGATTATCAGTTAACACTGTTTTATACTTGGAGAAACTTCTCACTACTTCCACAGATGTAATGGGTACATATACGAAAAACACTATATCACTGGCTGTTAAATCTTCGTCAAAATATCAATTCTGAATTCTATACCTGACAAAAATATACTATTTGACATTTGTCTGCTACCTTTATTTTTCTCTGACACAAACTTCAATTTGTCTAAATGCTTCCCCAGGCACACCATTTACATTGTTTATAGCATTTTCAGCGCTATTGACTAACTCTATTGGCTTTTCCAATGAGATACAGCGTTTTTATAAATGAATTACGGTTTCTGGGAAAACTGCATACCAATTTACCTTCAATTTCAGGATCAGAAAGCAGATCCTGTGCAGTCACAAATGCTTTATCACCGTCCTATCAAAGCTGTTTACTACCCCACTCAGCATCTGAAAATTGTCGCAATGGTATGTGCAAGCTATCAACCCAGTAGCAACGCTCCAAAATTGGTTTTGGAGGCAAAGCTAGACCAGGGACCTTGTCATTAAACCTTAGTGGATAACATCCGTCTCTGAGGCGGGTATAAAATTTCTCAAAGTATAGCTGGCACACGTGCATTGCTAATTTGATCTGATATTCCAGCTATGTTTCATTTGTGAGCTGAACTTTGTGTCGCGTGAACATCATTATTTTACTTCCACTAATGTTTTACACGCACGCGCACATCACGCACGCGCACATCATGCACATCGTCTCACAGACGGATATTACTGTAAAGGTAATTCCTTTCTCCTTTCGATAGACGGATATTTCTTTAAAGGTGAAGTTGGCTTTAGAGCAGCTCAATAAGAGCGATGATGACTTATCATTCTGAGGGTTCTTACGTTCCTGAAGAAATGTGTAGTGTTTAACGCCCGCTTTTACTGCATACGGCACCGCAGGCGGTGACACTGATGACACATGAGATGAAGATGGAGCACCGGTGGAATGAGATGACGGGGGAAACCGGAGATCTCAGAGAAAACCCGTCCAGCACCGTGTTGTCCACCAGAAATCTCACTTTGCGGTCGCCTGGGATCGAACCCGGGCCGCCTTGGTCAGAGCCAAGCGGTCTAACCACTGAGCCACGGCGCGGCCGTTCCTGAAGAAGATCGCACATTAGATTCACGCCATTACAGAGATTCAGAAATAGATTTTCAGCATATCCGAAGAATGAAGAGGGCGGTGTTGACTCTATTCAGAACAGGGAAAATAATGACACCGAAACTGACAGAATTTATCATGGCAAGATGAACGGTTTCATACATTGCCACAAAATCTGGAGTAGACGCTTTAGACATGAAGTGTAGCAACTATTCAGCTATCCGAAGAACAAGGAGATGGATATTTTACTTTCTAATATCAGTGAGCTGCGCTAATGCCTAAGTTATATATATCCACAAAGGTTGTAAGGATTTGAGTTCATGAAGAGCATAGGAATAAATCTGATCAGAGGGCTTATGCAGAGAAGGTTCCAGATTCTAGATTTACCGGATGATATCAGGAAAATTATTTCAGACATTTTGGATGAAGAGCAGAGCGATTAATCTCCAGCAAAAAGAGTATAAAAAGACAAGCTAGAAAAGAGAAAGAAAAACGGCGTCATTGTCCCTACATACTGTCACCCGAACGTCGGAACTCCCGATAGAACCGGCCGGCAGTAGGGCCAGACGGGAAGGCTACCCATTTGTCTCGTGTCACTAACTGAAGGGATGATTAGGAGAGCGGCGCGAGCCCTGTACCGTCTCTTTCCCCTCCCACCAGACGTCTCGAAACCTCGGGAAAATTGTGCGCGCCGCGAACCTTCCAGAAACGGCGATCTTCCCTATATAAGGCTTGTAGTTGGCGAGTCAGTTCAGTTCTTGGCGAGCAGCTGTGAGGAGCGCCGAGTGAAGGAACGGACTGGAAGACTGTGTACGTACATCGGAGGAGTTGACGTAATTGCGAGTGCTGACTGGACCTGTGACAGACGAACTGGTGAATTGTAATTGTGTGCACTACGTAATTCTATGTAATCGGCAAGTGTTCCAACTGTAATTTGGTGGAAATAAAGAACATTTTGAGTTTGTGCAATTGGACTTTTAATTTCACGAACCCACAGAGTTGGCATGGTGGCATGTAAGTGCGTGAAGTATGATAAACCCATTGCTCACTGTTTTCCAAGAAAATATGTAAAATGTGTGTAGAAAATATGTAATGGTTTACCTTATTTGCATTGACGTCAAGATATATCTCAAAAAAATGTTAGCTTTAGAGGATATTTTATTTAAAACAGCATTATACAATTTTGTGACTTTAGCGTAAGTATAATTCAGGAACTATTTCATGCGAAAGGCTAATATTTAATTTTGTATTTGTTGCATATTTTATAGCAAAATATTTTTAAACTGATAAAAAATATCAGAACTAATAATTCCATAAGTTATTTGTCTTCTATTCTCATTAAGGTGCGCCTCAAATGCAAAATTTGATAATGTTAATCTCACCGTAAGCGCCAATTTTTCACATGTTACGAACTAAGAGTTAAAACATTTAGTTCGGGACGGAGCTTTAACAAACACTTGGTTTATTGTGGAAATTAGTCTGTTTACTTCTGGTAATTTAGATCTGATCTCCTCTGCGACTTTATGAAAGGCATGGGCCAGACATGTGACATGAACTAGCTTGATTTGATTGAGTTCTCTGTCTTTACCACACAAGGTGCTGCGGCTCTTAGAGAAGCACGCTCTCATGCTGTATTTCAATTGCCCATAGTAAATATATGGACTTATCAAGCAGTTTGTATGTACATCTGAATTTGGTTAACAGCCTCTAAAATTTCTAGGGCAGAAGAAATATCTGCCCACACAGTTTATTTCTAGGGTCCCTATAATAGCTACAAAGCATCCCTCTGAATCAGTAGTCTGTCAATTGATATATAACTTTTTTTTTCCATTCACACATTCACGTTTATGGTTTAATTGTGTCTTCATAACATTTTATAAGGTCTTTTTACGCAATATCGATTGGTCTGCAACGGTATTACCTGTATGGAGTTCAGGGAAATCCCGTAGTTTAAAATTGTTTAGTTTTCCTAGTTGAATATTTGCACTGAAAAAAACTTCACGCAATTCTTTATATTATAAAATATTAATACGAAATTTGATAGACATATTACCCAGGACTATAGAGATAGATATCATTTGAATACCTACTTTGGGAATACGGAGGAATTAAGGGGTGGATGCGGCAGTGTGAGAGGCGACAGTCAATCAACCAATCACAAGCACATATCTTACACCACCCCACAGGCACCACCCACAGACCTGGCCCGGGAGCACAGTGCGAACACAGCTTCCGTAACAAGTGGACGGGCAGGACATCCAATCGGCGGATATTTTAACAAAAGGTGCGCTATCGCGGTAGTCAGTTTCTTCATACTTCAGAATTTTATTATACGTTGCGTTAACACCTGTATACCTATTTAGCATTGGTTACAGAGAATACGATCGCTGTGAATACGGTATAAGAGGAGACATAAATCACATTTCTTTTGCTTATCATCTACGACGCGCAGCCACCGAGGCATTTCTACGTAACGTAGCACAAATATACCCCATAGGCCCCTATCAATTACCATCATTACTAATCCCATATTTAGATTTAGCACTCGAACAATCATGAAATTAGGTGCATAAAACTACTAATAATATTTACACTGCCTATTCAGTCTCCTGTATTCACCGTCATATTCAGACGCGGTGCTCAAATCTTCAGGTTGGTAGTATCGTTGAAAATCAACTAAGACAAAACATGACAGGTGGACTCACGTGTCTTCTGAAAACCGTATTTTGTATAAACAATGCGCAGTGAAGTACACATGTTTGCTGCTGTTAGCATTGTTTCAAACAGGAGAAGAAAAGTGTTTGAAAAATCGAACTAAGTTTCGTGAGAAGTGTTTGAAAAATACAACTAAGTTTTGTGTGAAGTGTTCGAAAAATCGAACCAAGTTTCGTGTGAAATCGTCAGTTTGCACCTGTTTAAATACATATAATTTCTTTAAACGAATTGTTTTTGCAATAGAGGTAAGAACGGTAATGTTCAGAAGCATTAGTAACACAGCATATGAACTTATATGCTGCTGAATTGCTAATGTGGGAACCAATTTAAATTGTGCTATAAAGGTTATGTACAATATTTTATTTTACAGAAAATGAACACCAAAGCTCCAGAGGCGAATTCAGCTTGTAACGTGGACTCGGATGCTGAATCTGCAGATTCAGCTGAAACTATTGAAGTAATTGAAATATCAGACGATGACGAACCAGAAGAAGCAGAAGAACTAGAAGAACCAGAAGTACCAGAAGAACCTGGTGCAGCAGCGGTGGATGAGCCCCCAAAGGATGATTCGTCCCTGACTTTTGTTAAGCACAATGGTAAGTCAAATCTCATCTATTAAGTAAATTGTGGATAAAAGTCCCTTAAAGTAGTGCAAGGATTAATTTGCAGATAGAGATAATGTATTCTCCGGCTTTTGTTTGAGGGAAGAACGTTAAATTAACCTCTACAAATATATTAAAGAATTGACTTTTTTAATCATCCATATATTTCAAAGTAATAATAATTTGAAAATTACCAATCAGTGAACTTTTGCAATAGCTGTGAAAATTTTGTGAGGAATAACTCCAGATGTTTCCTAAATGGAAGGCATAGGACCAACCCACTTACCTTCGCACGTTTCCAATTAAGAAACGTATTGTTATCCTGTAAAATAGTGACCAGAGTCTGACTTAGCAGCTATTGCCAACCATCCATTTCCAAAATCCATAGTTACTTCAGTATATTGCAAACTATTCCATATCACAATATCATCAATCAAGACATGCAGTAGAACTAATATGGGAACATTTCTCAATAAACAATGTAAAAGAGAAAGCAATGCATGTTCCACCTTGCAAACAACACACCATCATGATTAATTTAGGAAGTAACACAGTAGTTCTACATCAAGGAACTATGGCTAAATAGGCTGTGTTCTAAAGAACAGTACCAACTGTTAGTACAAGAGAAGCCAAAATATGGAGTATGTTCTACAAGACAGTATCATGATTATCCTGCACTTTGGTGGTGGTTGTCTGCTATGAGAATGGCTGTAATGACCTAAGTGGCTGGAGCATTACCAGCACTCAAAACATGCATGCGCTGAAGCTACCTACATTGCGTTACCAAACCAGTGATACTGTTATGCATTAGGAAACTGGCGATACTAATAGGAGTTATCGTGAGAACAAAAGATATGGAAAATTTTCCGTAACTTTTAAATGGATCAATAAAATTAATTGTGGACTACTTTTAATCTCATGAGGTAGTGGTCCTCAAGACAAGATAAGGGACAGCGCCACAGGGTGAGGGGAGTGAATGAAGGATGTAATGCATGTTTTGTTGTTTTTGATACTTGGAAGTGTAAGGAATATTAACCTTCTGTTTGTTACATTTCAATAGCCTTCCACATCTTTACAGCTCCAGTTTGTTTGTGTTTCCTCTTTCGGGCTGTCATTTGCTAGTATTGCATCAATGCCACTGGTGAGCCAGAATTTAGTCTTGAAGGGGTTCTTTTATGCGATAGTAGGTCTATTGATTTAGAGCTGTTGCTGTTTAGTGCACTTAAGAACCATTGGTCTGAGCCAGGTTTGAACCTGTGACCTTGGGATTAGTAGGCTGTTGTCTAACCAATTGAGCCACCCGGACTGATCTGTGCCTCTTGTTGATCCACTTCACAGACTATGTGATGTCAATATTTATGTGAAAAACGCACAGGTATCGCAGGGGTTGGGGGCTCTTATCCAGAATGTATAGCTGAAGGATGTTTTGTATAGGAAGAGTACAATGACAATGTATAGGTGTAGGATCATGATGCTAAACCCCAATGATTCACGATAGCATATATTGTTACCTTAGATTTAGAATGCAGCTTTTGGGAATTAAACTTGGTTTGGCAGTTCCTTCTATGCATGCCCATTGGTAATCTTTATTGGTGTTATGCAATGATTTTTTTTTTTATACAAGAAACATAGGTCGGAGGCAAGGTCCCCGGCTTTTCAGGTGTCCACATCTTCTAAACCATTGATTTAGATATTTTCATTGTGTTTGTTTCCATTTCTTTGTTTTGCTTGCCACCGGATACAGAAGTCTTGGCACATATTTTTCTTTCCATGAGGAGAAGAGACCTTTGCTGTTGTTTCCGTACATCACCCCTTAGAAAACTAGTCCGCTACTTGACACCTGTTTATCATAAAAATATATCTAGTGTACTGCAAGATTTTGGCCTATCTAAAATGAATTATAGATTGCATATCTGCAGTGCTTAACAGAAAACAATAATAAACCCCAGAATCACAATAGGGAACCTGAAAATCATTCAAGTGACAGTGCATTTTTAAATAAGTGACATTTAGGTTTGCAAGGAAAAGAAAATCAGCAACAAATTTCCTCATCCACTCCTTTTTGTTAGTTTGCACTTTTGCAGTTAGTGGGAACTTTGTGCATCTGGTTGTGGATGCACTTCATTGGTAGAGAGCTGTTAATATTTGAGTGAACAACATACAGTAAAACAAGGTCCTTTGGTTACTAAAATTCGGCAAGTGAGTCAACCTTGTATATACTTTTCTCCACTTACAAGTTTTTTATGAAGACTAGTTTCTGGGGACTTCTCCCCTATCGTCAGCTCTGTGGTAGACCTAATTTTAGTAACAATGGCACTCCACTTTCTGAAATACTTCTTTTTATTCTATATAAGGTCCTTTGGTTTAAAAATTTAGCCAGAGATTCGGTTAAAATGTGTAGTTTATATTCCAGATCTTCTCGGAAAACAAGCCAGGTGAAAAGACGATTAGAAATCAACATTTTGGGACAGTACATCGCTCCCAAAATGTTGGTTTCTAATCGTCTTTTCACCTGGCTTGTTTTCCGAGAGATCTGGAATATATTCGTCACCAGATAAGCTTCAGGTCTTGCTTTATGTCTAGGTTAGTATTTATGTATATAGTATATGTTCATATGCATTGCTGGCAGGTTAGCCATAGTAGCTCAGTGGTTAAGAGCAACCGGATGGAGACTGGGAAATCTGTGGTTTAAATCCTGGCTATGGCATTGAATTTTTCAATATGTCTATCTATTCAAATCATAATCTACACACTGCTAGTATGCAAGAACAATTAATTTCATTAATCTCTTGTAATTTTCTTCCATTCCTCCATTAAAAGCTTCTTAAGATCATTCTTGTTTGAGATCTTGTGTTTTCGTAAATTTTCTTCAACAATGTGCCACATATACTCAATTGGGTTTACGTCTGTGATTGTGGAGGCATTTCTTTCCATCATGGTGTGTTATATAACAACCAGAGCTTCGTGTTTGGGGTTATTGTGTTGTGTGAAGGTGTAGCCCTTTGTAAGACCCATATTGTTCACACTCTGTGGAAGATATGACTTCAGTATGTTAATATAAGGCCTGTGGTCCATGTTGCCATCAATAAAACAGATCACCAACACCATTCACATTCATGTACCCCCATACAAGCACAGATCCTCCACCATGTTTAACAGTGGCTGTGACATTTTTGATTTCCAACTCACAATTTCGCTGCCTCCTTATCCTTACTCTTCCTTGTGATGCAGATATACCAAATTAACTTTCATCAGTAAAAACTACATTTTTCCAGAAGTGGTAAATATCATTTATGAGTTTTGGCACATGCCAGTCTATTGTTTATGTTAATCTTGGTTATGTAAGGTTTTCTACGTGCTATTCGGTTGTTGTATTAAGGGGGGACGTACGAGAAAGTGTTCAAAAAATTTAATTGTTTTATTGTTTTGTAAAATAGTATATAGTGCTAGCTATCAAACACCAAAATATTATGACTGTACATGGTCTGTATGTACCTTTAAAAAATTAAATGCCCTAGTGTTGCATAGTAGCAACACATAGTCTTCCATCAGCTGTCTTGGAATCTATAAAGCCCACCTACCAATTCTTAGCACACCCAGACTTGCTAAAAAAATGTCTCTATGAAGAGACACAAAACCCAAATGAAAGCCTCAACAGTCTGATATGGAAAAAGTGTCCCAAAACATCATTTGTGTCTTCCATAGTGGTGAAAATTGTTACATTTGATGCAGCAATAGTGTTTAATGATGGGCATGTTGGCAACAAGAAAGTTACCCAGTTAGGGTATCAATCTGGTGTGTTTATAGAAACAATTTTGCAGAGTATCGACAACATTCCCATCGCTGGTGCAGAAAGAGCTATGAAATTAATGCAGAAAGAAGCAAGACAGAGAAGGAATTTAAAAAGAAAGGCTGAAGAAGACCAGAATGAGGATATAGACTATGGATATGGGAAGTTCTGACTTAAAATTAAAAGGCAAACTGAATAATACTTATTGTATTTTTAATTGCCTTTCCCCGTAACTTGTATTTTCTACAACTTCAACCCATTTTTCTCTCAAACTACTTCATTTACAGAGATGCTATTTAGCACACAGCTTTCTTATGCCACAATGAACATTTTGTTGATTCTAGAATTTAAGATTAAGCTCTACATGGAGTGTGATGATACAAAATATATGAAATTATTTTAATTTTTTAAGGATGCATATGATTAACATTTTTTTAAAATTCTATCCAGCTTGAATAAGAAATCTAAATCCAACAAATTCATTTTTAGTGTGTTTTAAAATAACAGCAAATTTCAAAAAGATAGCAATGTGAATTTTGAAAAAAATGGGCTTAAGTTTGTAAATATATCTGCATATAGAAAAAATATGTAGCAATGGAAAATTATGAAAAAAAAATTGTGCATAATAACTGTATCATCTTAAATGAGTATACTAAGTTTCACTTCTCTAACTTGAAAACTTTGGATGTTATGGCTATTTATGTAAGACCCTGAATATTTGCATACCTCCACCCCTTAAGCCTCGTGAAGAATATTTCTTATTGTCTGTGGATGTACATGTTTTGCCATATCCCAGCAATCTTTGTAGCACTTAATTTAGGATCTTTCTTCATTTTCCCACTATCTGACATTTTTCAGCTTGAGTCATGACTGAGGCCGACCTTATGTTTTTGTTTGATTGTATCGGTACTCTTACAGTAGTAATTGGCCTGTTTAATATTTCAGCTATTTCTCTGAATGTCTCACCATTTTTAAGCGCCTTACTGCAACTTTCTTTCTTCCTCTGTTACCTTTTTTTTGTCCCATGCTTTCTGTTCTGACCAGAGCACATGTACACCAGCTGAAAGAGGGTGAATCATCTAATGGGGCAGTTTTGTTGCTGCTTAGTTTGCCAGACGAATAGTTGTTTGACCTCCAAGCAGTGTGCTATAACATTTTGTGTCATTCTTATAAACTTAAGAGGGTGTATGCCAATTTTAAACCTTATCATTAAAAGGCAGCCAATAGCATTTTATTAACTGTAGACTTTGGCAGTGAACTGGTCTTAATTTATAAATAAAGTGTGCATTAATGTGATGTAGCTGAGAGGACAAATACTTTTTTGAAGCTCTGTATATTGCTAGTGTTTACCTAGAACACAATTCTTTAGGACCCTCCTAACATCCTCAGCTAATGTAGACTGTTGAATTTTGATTTGGTGAACTGCTTGGAGGTGATAGGGCCATCTCTGTTGGTATCTTTATGAACTTGAAGTTTGTGTTCTCTTCAAACCTGGTGTCAAAATTGAACAGTTTTCCTTCATATTTCTTTATGAATGTCTCTCCACACGTGGTTAATGCAGTTGGACCCTGAACACTTTTTAATAAATGGATTTTTTGTTCCATATCATGATTATCATTCCAAAAATGGTACGCTAACACCTATTTGTCTATTTCTTTGGTCTTCATATTCCCCAAATGCTCTTTAAGTCTAATGTTCAAATTCTTTTTAGTTTTGTCCATGTAAAAGTTGTCACAGCCTTTGCAATTTATTCGGTACACACCTGATATTTTTGTCTGTGGGTTTCTCTTTCTTATTATGTGATTACAAAAGGTGTTGTATACTGAATTTGTTCTATGGGGCCAAGTAATGTTGTATTTGGCCACATAGAACAAATTCAGTGTATCACATAATAAAAAAGAGAAACCCACAGACAAAAAAATCAGGTGTGTACCGGATAAATTGCAAAGGCTGTGACAACTTTTACATGGGCAAAACTAAAAAGAATTTGAACATTAGACTTATAGAGCATTTTAGGAACATGAAGAACAAAGAAATAAACAAATCAGTAGTGTACCATTTTTGGAATGACAATCACGATACAGAACAAGAAATCCATTTATTAAAAAGTGTTCAGGGTCCAACTCATTAACCACATGGGAAAAGATATTCATAAAGAATATGAAGGAAAACTGTTTAAGTTCAACATCACCTTTGAAGAGAACCCAAACTTCAAATTCATCAAGATACCAACAAAGTTGCCCTTTTCGCCTCCAAGGAGTGCACCAAATCAAAATTAAACAGTCAACATAAGCTGAGGATGTTAGGAAGATCATACAAAACGTGTTCTAGGTAAACACTAGCTATATATGGAGCGTGGAGTACTAGTTTGACTCAAAATTATATTAGGATGACAGGATCCAGTGATATGAAAATGTAGCCCAAGGTTAGGATACAATGCCCAGGTTAATTTATGTGTGTCTTTGGAATTCAAATGGTTTGTTCTTGTGGGTTACATGTACCAGTTGGGTTGGCAGTTTCTTCTATGTATGTGCAGTAGTAAGATAAAGTCCTATGTTGACATTCCATATGATTTTGTTATAAAGGAGTTTAAAAAGGGCAGGAGAGTGGATGCCAGACTTTACACATGTTCAGATCTTCTCCTAAACCTCCAATTTAGGTATTTTCTTTTCATTTGTATTTCCTATATTTTTTATATTTGGGGCTCGATACAGAAGTTTAACTGTTTTGTATTCAGTCTACATTATACCAAGTGTTACAATGTAGAATTGTAACCTAACTAGAGGAAATGATTTCCCTATTCTGTTGAGAATTTAAAAATCATTTGCTTTATGCATGTTTGGAGTTTAGCAACAGTGACATCCATATTCATATTCATATTTATTCACCAGGAGATTCTTACAGAATTTTGGGCTTCGTCAAAATAATATAAATAATTTAAATATATACAGTTGTAAAAATATTTAACTACACAGGATACATGATAATTCTATAAACATTAGTCCTTTTAACAATTAGTGTGATATTAATAAAGGTTTGAAAGCTAATACACTTCATCTTAAGTCTTAAAATCCACAGGGTGAGGCAGGTCCAGGCGTCCCCGTTTCGGCATGTAGTCTCAAACGTATGTAACAAGCAATTTACAAATTCTGATTAGTGTTATGTCATATAGCCTATGTCACATATACATTACAGGTTTTTTATTTAGCATATATACAAATATTCATCTATATCATAGAAAGCACTATTGATTAAATAATTTTTTAACTGTTTAGTAAACTCTGGACCTGATGTTTGTTTAATATTGAATGGTAATTTATTGTATAATACTTTTCCAATCACAAAGGGATTCTTGTCAAAAAACTTCTTTCCTTTCCCTTCCCTATACATATTGCTTTTGGTTCTAGTATCTTATGTGTGTACATTGCTATTAATCTTTATATCTGATTTTTGTCTGACTAAAAGAATAACCCTATAAATGTATAATGACACTACAGTTAATATTCTTTCATTTTTAAAAAATTCCTTACAGGAGTCCCTGGAATTTAGTGAGCATATGGTTCTTACACACCTTTTCTGTAATACAAGTAGCCGCTTTAAATTATCTTTATACGTTGTGCCCCTCAATTTAAATGAGAGTGTATAATTCCAAAATAAATCCATTTTAAATGAGTTTTATCCAGGTAATGTGCCATATAATTTAATAAATAAATACCCTTAATAATTTTATTACATACAGAGTTTACATGATTTGTCCAAGATAAATTTTTGTCCATATGTAGTCCAAGGAATAAGTGATTGTCTGATGTTTCTATTTCTTCATTTTCATTTTCAATTTTAATTCTTATATTACTAGACAGGAGTTTACTGATTTTAAAATATATTATGCTTGTCTTATCTAGATTATTAACCAGGTTGTTGCTAACCAGAAATTTGAATATTTTATCTGTGCCTGAATGTATATTAGTAATTAAGTTATCTTCTGTTTTACCCCAGCAAATAATTGATGTGTCATCAGCATATGACAAAGCTTTAACAACTATTTGTAATTGGTTTTTCACACTCTGTCACTTACATTTTTATTTGTTGAGGTACTAGTTTTGGAAGCTATTGCTTCCATTTTCAACCTTGAAGGTCCAACCCCTCTCCATTCCCACTTCTCTTCTTGTGATTTAGTTAGCCATTTTTTAGGTCTGGTCACATTTGGTGATACATCCTTTCTTGTAAATTTCCCGTTACTACAGGTTCTTCATTTAAACGTAATGGTTGCACAGTATTTTGTCGGTGCACAATTTGGTGTGCCACAGCTGGCTTTGCTTATACATAAACTCAATTCATAAAGCATATGTAACACTCTTACCTTATAGATGATGCTGCAAATGTACATCTTTGGTTAAACAAGCATTATATCAGGAGAACACATTCTGATTCACATGATTTAGGTTGGGCCACTGTAATATTTCCGATGTCATTTCTAGTATGTTATTTTAGTTCTTCCAGTGTATGAGGATTTGTATCATAAACTTTGTCTTTCAGGTAAAAGACAAGTAAAAATGATAAACGTTAGATTGGGGGATTAAGAGGACCATACACAAACAGTGCTCATCTTCAAACACTTCCCTAATTTTATTCCTGAACTCCTCTGCTCTATGACCAGTAGCAGAATCTTGTTGAAACCATCCATATGACTTCTGTTCTTCTGTCAGTTCATGATAAAATGTCAAACTGTAATTTCGATACCTCTCTGCATTTACTGTCTGCTCGTAAAAATTGGACCTGTAACACCAACAGCACACCAAACTCCAACTTCCCAACCATAATGAGGGATTTCTTGAATGTGATGTGGATTGCCAGAGGCCCTGTACTAACTGTTATTAGTGTTAACACGATCACGAGTTGGAAGCACCCCTCATCAGCAAAGAACAGAAACTGTGGCTCAGTTAAACTGTCATTCGCTGATGAAGGAAACCACTCACAATAATGCATTTGTGATACTGGGTCACTTTGTCTTAAATCATGGACGCTTGTACATGTATACAGTTTTAGTTTTAATAATTTAGTTGCTCTTTGTGCAGAAGACTGAAATTCCCACCTTGTGCTAATTTTGGGATGGATTTGCTTGGTGAATGTTCAAAACATGGGCCTATGTTGTCTAACTTTTCTTCTGTTAACACTGTGCAGTTATGCTTTCATTTTTTCTTTGCCACAGAACCAATGGTTTTGAATTGCTTTGCCATCTTGTGAATTCTAAATCTAGAAGGAGGTACTTCGCCAGGGAACATTTGAATATCCTCTGTGCGAACACATCTTGGTGATTCCCATTTGTAATAACTTTTACACACGACAATGTGTTGCTCTAGAGTGCCTGTTCATGTTGGTGACCGGTGCAGAACTGCCAAGTGGAGTGCACACCGCTAGCTCCAGTGCACAATGACGTCTGGTAGTGGGAGAATCCAGCAAAGCCATGGGAGAAGCGAAACTCTGTGTGCTCCATTAGGTATTAAATGGAGAACCCTGTAGTTCTGATTTCTTTTTTAATCCCCTGTTTTCGTACACTTATTTCATTCTGTATTTACGCTGCTGCAGTTACTTCTCTTTCCTCACCTTTTTTATCGGCTTCCTACGTGTTCTTTATACTAAACATTCCCTGTTTAGGTGCATCACTATATTTTTTTTTGTACCATTGACTGACATTCCTGAATTAATATGTTAGTACTATCGTTGCCGATTCTTCTCCTTATCTGTACTCTTTGATCATTCCTTCTGGATGGTAAAACACTGGCACTAATCAGTGTTTAATCATTGTTAGTTTTACGTATCAACATGTACAATCTATCCTTAAAACCATCAGTTACCTGCAATTTTTTTAAACAAACTTACCTGAGGCAACATGTTCTAGAATGATTCCATAATTTTGGAGCTCTTGCTCTCTTGATAATAGGAAAAGATACCAGTGACGATAACAACAGCCAATATGATACCCAGAAACAACTGTAACATCCATGACCACCAACAATAACAGCTAAAACACTGATGCAGAGCAACAATAGCAAAGGATAGGATTCGCCAGTTTTATGTACAGCTTTGCTCCAACAAAGTCACAAAACAATAATTACGCCTCAGGAAACCTTTTCCCTGAAGCCTTGTCAGGTGATGCAGAGAAGAGTATATTTATCCAAGGGTCCTTGAGAAAAATTACTGTTTACTTGCGTTTACATAAGTGGTATTAGATATAAGAAATTAAATAAAAACTGTGAAATATTAATAAATTAATGAAAATGGATATTCTAAATAAAACAGATTTTCAATATCATTTGCACAGGAATTAAATCCAAAAATAGAGATTTACAGATTTAGTTGGGCATGTCTGTTCTTATTCTTGCCTAAATACAAAGTTGCAAGGCAAGATAACATATTTTAACAATGTAGGAAAATCAGTGTGCCCCTATTGAAACTGTTACCTTAAAAATCTGATATGATACATTCACATGGCTTTCTCTAGCAGTGACCAACTCACATATATCTGTTCTAGTATTCATACACAGTGATTTTTCTGTGTTACTTTAATGAAGATATATGCGTGCCTAGGAATGATTTAAAGTTAAACAGATGTGCTTAGTTACAACTTGTGGAAATAGTACTCAAATTTTTACTCAGGGAAACAAGCTCTTTCAAGAAAAGTAAGATGCCAGATGCTGGTTTTGAAGTTCCATTCTCTTTCCATGACATTGCTTGGAACAATTAAACAGTGATAATGGAAATCTCAGGAATGGCTGACACCACAAATATATTTGAAATAAATTGCATGTTTTAAAGAGATCTACACTCTTTTTAGTCCTTTTTTTATATATTTATGGTTTGCATTACACAAAATTCCTTTTGAATGAAGAGAATTTCACAGCTTAGTTCCAAAAGATTTAAGATCTTATTTGTTATGTAAGTATATTATAATTATGGTATTTTAATCCAAACTGTTAGAACCATTTATGAGGAAATAAAAATATCTAAAATTTGTCCCAAGTTTAGTTAGTATCTATCCAACTTCACATTTTTTATTATGTTCTCACAGACATAAATATTTTTCAAAACTGTGTCGCTTTTTATTCAGGGCCCCTCAAAACAGGTATTTCTGGTGAGATCTCAGTATCAAATTTTTGGGTGAAATGCAATACTTCTGTACCAGCTAGGTACATGGTAGAGAAAGTAAAAATACTATCAACAAGTAAATAGTTGCATTACTTGCTCTTAATTTGCATTAGCATGCCTGTATATGAATATTGTGAGATCTTGGTGTAATACAAGACCACTACAAGTTATACAGTCATGTTCAAGTATTAAACTAAATTGGGCCGCACTGTAGCTGAGTGGTTAGACCATGTGACTCTTACCAATGTGGCCCTGGTTTGATCCCTGGTGACCGTAAAGTGAGATTTGTGGTGGACAACACGGCGCTGGGGCAGGTTTTCTCCGGGACATCTGGTTTCCCCTGCCATCATTCCATGAATTGCTCCATTTTCTTTCCTCTCATCCACTTTGCCCTCATTCCGTTCATCTACTTCCCTTACTCTCATTCTGGGGACCAGGCTGATCACCCATCCCTGGATTTCTATCTCTGATCCATAGCTGTGGCTCCCGCACTCGATGGCTAAAATAACATAAGGGGTAGAGGAACAGGTAAATGAACAGGACTGTGTCCTATACCAAGAAAAGAACTGCCTCACTGTTGGTCATTCTTATCCATTTATAACTTTGCCCATATAGCTCTCTTTATGTTTTTTGCCCCTTTTACTGTCAAATTTTTCTAATCAATATTTCCCCATTTAAATTATTCAATTTATGTTGCTATGCATATTCTTGCCAAAATGTTGACTGCTGTATGGTAAACAAAGGAAATGTCTTCATTTCTCTATGTATTAGAAATTTTATTAAATCCTGGCTGATTCTTAAACCCTTTAAAATCATTGCTCCAGTTCTATACCATACAAATCCTTTCAGTAATTAGTAAATTTTTAAAATGAAGCAAATTCGTTGTCAGTTTTAAGTAGTTAAACATTTAATCTGACCCTTTTGGATTGAAGGAATGCAATAGCAGTAATCAAATGGCTTTGTATTGAAGGCCATATGACAGAGGTATGATCCGCCACTGTTTTGCACAATTCTTTCATCAGAACTTTAATGGCCAGGGAACAACTATTACACTAATGCAACTAACATAGATAATTATCAGCTTTTTCTGCTCCACATGTACTGCTGCAGTTTGCCCTGACCATTTCTTTTTCTGCTAAACTGTGTGTTTCTGTCCCTCGTCTTGTATCGTTTGGTTGTTCTATATATGCTGACAAACATAATCAGTTTGTCAGCTGAGGATGTGGTAAAAAGACCACAGAATTAGTTCTGGTTAATTTGTCAGTAAAAGAACAGATAAGTGAAGTAATTGTAAAAACTATTTGTAGTTGGTCTATTAAACTCGTCATTTCTTTTATTACTATTTTTATAATTATTGTGACGAGTGTCAATAAACCGACTGCAAATAGTTTTTACAAATAATTTTGACGTCACTGTTACTAAATTCCTCCAAACCCTCATAAATCCTCCAAACATGCATAGCTAAGTGAAGTTTCGTTATAATTATAATTTATTGTAATATGTCTCTTGCTTCATTGTCAATAGCTTCAGTTTTTACAAAATAAATTGTAATTTGTTTTCAATTTGTGTGATTACTAAGCTAAAAAGTTTTATCTAATACTGAGTATGTTAGCATTATTGAATGTTAATGCAAATTTATGAAGCCCAAAAGATTCTAGTATGAAGTGTTTAAAAACAGGGACTCGCCTTTTTCATTAATACTAATTATAATAATGTACAACTTCTGTAATTGGGCTAAAATCTGGTTAGCATAATGTAATATTGTGGATAATTCATATCTTATCACGTGAATTGTCATAGTAGGTCACATGCAGCTTTCAAGAGCTATAGGCCCCACTGTGTGTGAGTGGTTAGACCACTTGACTCTCACCAAGGCGGCCCAGGTTTGATCCCAGGCGACCACAAAGTGAGAGTTGTGGTGGACAACACAGTGCTGGGGCAGGTTTTCTCTGGGATCTCCAGTTTCCCCTTCCATCTCATTCCACTGGTGCTCCATCTTCATCTCATGTATAATCAGTGTCACCACCTGTGATGCCATATGTAGTAAAAGCAGGCATTAAACACTACACATTTCATTTCAAGAGGTATATAGAAGGTCCAAAAATAACAAGTATATCCAAAATAAAGATAAAGTTATTTTAACATACAGCATCTTACAGCAGTAGTCACCTACAATTTTCTCTTGTTATGCTTTTTCTTTCTCATTTTAGAAACAGATAGTCCAGTTGTTAGAAGACTAAGGTGCATAATCCAGAAATGATTGTTACGTTTGTTTTGTTTGAAGAAAACAGTTTCTATAAAAATTATCCTATTAGTTTTTAACTTTTCAATCTAAAAGCTACACTGTATGGCAGTATATTGATATGAAAAGCTAATTGAAAAAAATAAATGACTTTATTTTAAGCCTCACACATTATAGCCTGGATGTTTAAAATGTTGTGTGCACAATTCATTGTAACACATCAAACATTTTATGCACTGCTGCTGCAGTATTTGTGGTGTGGCAAGAATCTCAAGTAATTCTAAGCTTGCATTGTATTGTCATTGAGATATATACTGCATCTTATTCACAATATAATTAGTAAACTGAATGGTGTGCATATAGGTACACTTAAAGGTTAGACCAATATGATTTCAGACAGAAATATCTTTTAGATTAACTGCATCACAGATCTTTAAGTAAGGCTTAGTATAATTGTCAGAGATTTGTACAAATTATATTAATTTATTTGTTTATCTGTGTGAAGCATTTTACAGAGTTCCTATGGCCTGGATTAACCCATATTCTATTCCATGCTATGGATAAAATAACACTATTTTCTACAACTATTTTCGATAGCTTATACCTTGCTCTTGCCATACTATGATTATACTTTATAATTAACAAATTAATTTTGGCCACATACTTCAATTTGAGTTACTGACCAGATCCATTTCGTTTTAACTGTGAATAAGAATTTTTCTAAATCAACTATGGGATAATTTTTTAATTATTATTTTTTCTATCTGACCACTTATTTTGGATAAATTCTTCCAGATATCCATACCATGCATTTTTATAAAATGCAGATTGCCTCTTCTAATTGCAGGAAACCATAATCTAAAACAGTTTGCCATTAATTTCAAAGCATGTTCCTTTCGCTTTGTAGTCCTTTATAAAAATACAAAATCTTTGTATTGTGTTAACCTGCATTGACAAGGAATAAAATTTAACAGTTACTATTCAATTAGGTTCTGCATGTTTTTGACATAGTTTTTATGCTGTTCCTTGTATTTTCAGTATGTAAAAAGTGCGCTTTGCCACGCTTCATTTATTACATTTATGTTCGTGAAGACAGTGGTGGTGTTTAAAAACAATTATACAAAACAGTGCTGTATGTGCTTGCAACAAGCCACCTCCATTATGGGGCATTAGAAGTAGAATTCCATGATCTATGCCAGAAAATTATACCTAAAACATATGTAAGTTTAATAATTTTATTTCATTTGAAAATGTCAAGAATTGTGTGAGCGTATTGCATTATTACATGCGTGCTGAAAACTTACCTTTTTGTCCCAATTCAGCTTAATACCTTATCTCTATAATTCTTAATATTATTCCTTTCTACAATCTGTAGCACTGTCAAAATTTATGCTTACCTCACTCCCCTCAATACTATCCATGTTTCTCATTCTCTTCATTTTTTTTTTTTTGTATTAAATTTTGTGTGAGTTTTTCAGTTTTTGAATCACTGTCAGCAATAAAATACACCTGGAGGTACACAATTTTTTGTGTGTAGTACACGTAAACTCCAATTTATCTCACTTAACCACTACTTAAGGTAGCTATTAGTTTACCTTCTGAAATAACTCCTAGTTGGTCCTTTGCTGAAGGTGGTCATAATACTTGCATCCGGGCATAGCTCCTGGTTAACCGTTACCCAAAATCTTAATTAGAAATAGTAATACAGGCCTCAAATGTTGCAGATATGGTCACTGTAGCTTGATTTACAGTTGGTATTTTGTAACTTTTAGTATTTGTTTATACATTTGACTCAAGGGAAACATGATGTAAAGTTATAGTTTCACATATTAAAGCCAATGGTGCTTATTTTTATTAGTTTGAGTGTTAAAGCAATTTAACAGCATGTTAACTTTTAACTCATGATGAAAGCTAGTCAATATGTGTAATTAATAGAACTTCTTTTTATTTTTAATAACATTCTTGCTCTGGCTTATCACACTGCTTCCTTATGTATCTCATCAATTTTACTATGTCATGCAGCTTCAGTATTCGCATGCGATCTACAGCCCTTCAACGGAAACCTGGCTGTGACAGGTGGACAAGATGATATGGCCTACGTCTGGGATATTAATTCTGGAGAAGTAGTGCTGACCTGCACTGATCATAAGGTTTGTAAAATTTACAAAGTAGTTTCCAAGAAAATCCAGTAAAGTTTGGGCTGTCTGAAGCTGGACTTTGGGAGAAAATATTCTTGAATCGAGAATATATTGACACATTGCTTCACTCACACTGTTTATTCACAGGACATGTTTCAAGAGCTCTTGCTCCTATCCTCAGCTGATACTCGACTAGTGCAAGTTGTAGTGGTTTCTTCCTTCTCCGTATTGTCAATAGATGGCGTGATGTACTTGTCAAAGATGTCCGGTGGTGGAGTTTCAAAATTCATGACTCTATGACGATTTTTGTTAATGAAGATTTTTACCCATACGGAAAGGTCTATGGGGTGATTAACGTATTTTATTAGAGATGTTTCCAAATTGATGTCATGTCTAGTATTCAAAAAATGAAAAGCCACTGCTGATTTTTCTGTTCCACCATTTTTAATGTTTCTCATATGTTCTTTAGTTCTGATGTTAATATTTCTTTTTGTTTTTCCTATATAAATTTTAGGGCAAGTTTCACATTTGATCTCATAGATTCCTGGTTTTTCTTTGGTAGTGATTGAATTTTTGGGAGGGCCTTTTAACAAATTTCTGATATTAAACCTATTTTGAGGTGCAAGAGTTATGTTGTGTTTTGAGAAGATTTTTTGGAATTTGTTATAGGCTGATGGGTGGAAGGTGAATTTTTTAAAAAGTTTTTTCTCTTTTTCTCCTGTAGGTTCTAGGGTGGTGGTTTCTTTTATTTTCTTAGCTTTGTTGAGTCTGTTAACAGTTTTGTCTACTAAATTTGGGTTGAAACCGTTGGATATAGCTACTTTTTTTTATGTGTAGGTATTCTTCTTGATAATCTTCTCTGTTTAGTGGAAAGTTGATCATTCGAAAGATTAAACTGTTGAAAATGGCATGTTGGTGTTGTTTTGGGTTGAAATTGTTGTTCTTAATGTAATTATCTGTGTGTGTCGGTTTCCTGTAGATACCAAAAGTGAGTTTGTTGTTCATTTTTTTGATCTTGATGTCCAAAAAGGGGGAGCACACCATCCTCTTCTGTTTCCAATGTAAATTTTATAGCTGGATTTTGTATATTCAAAAGTTTAAGACCATCTTGTATGAGTTTTTTAGGTACTATTGCAAAAATGTCGTCAACATAGCGATACCACACTTTGAAATAATTTGGAAAAGCTTTTGTGATATGTGTTTCAAAAGCACTCATGAATAAATCTGCCAAGAAGGGAGACAATGGGTTGCCCATAGCTAGGCCCGTTTTTTGTTTATAGATCTGTCCATTAAAGCTGAAAAAATTTTGATTGATACAAATTTCTGTAAGTTGTGAAAGTTCTTCTATTTCTTCATGTAAAAAACCTAACAATGTAACGAATCTATCCACATGCAACTTCACGGAAAAAGAAATAGATTTTCTAAACAAAGGCCTAAAAACATGTGTAGATTACACAAAAAACATTGAAAACTATATCGCGGACATTGAAATAGCGATATATAATTTGCCCGATAACAAAAAATCTACGATCAGAACACAGTGCTTAGAAACTCTAGATCATATTCAAAATGCAAATTCAAAAAGATATTCATATAAAAAATTAATAAAAAATTTAAATGAAAAACCGGTAGTCTACACAAAAGCAGACAAGGGTAACAAAATAGTAATATTGGACGAAGAAGACTATCGCAAAAAAAATGGACAACCTTTTAAACGGAAAAGAATTTGTTAAACTAGAAAACAATCCATTAAAGAAAGCATGCAAATCTGTGGAATTAGCAATTAAAAACAGTAAAATCATGACTAAAAGAGAAAAATTGAACAATAAAATAGACAGTCCAAAAACACCATACATATATGGTTTACCCAAAATACATAAACCTGAAATTACCCTCAGACCAATAATTAATAACATTGATGCACCCACTTACCAACTATCAAAATGGCTGGTTCAAATCTTCAGATCTTTCACAAAATTTGAAAATTTAAGTATCAAAAACTCGTTTGAATTGTTCAATCTCCTGAAGGACACAAAGATCAACTCTACAGATGCTTTAGTTTCCTTTGACGTCATTTCTTTATATCCAAGTATACCGACCAATGAGCTTATTCCACTTCTCAAAAAATGGCTGGAATCAATACAAATAACACCTGAAGAAATAGAAGAACTTTCACAACTTACAGAAATTTGTATCAATCAAAATTTTTTCAGCTTTAATGGACAGATCTATAAACAAAAAACGGGCCTAGCTATGGGCAACCCATTGTCTCCCTTCTTGGCAGATTTATTCATGAGTGCTTTTGAAACACATATCACAAAAGCTTTTCCAAATTATTTGAAAGTGTGGTATCGCTATGTTGACGACATTTTTGCAATAGTACCTAAAAAACTCATACAAGATGGTCTTAAACTTTTGAATATACAAAATCCAGCTATAAAATTTACATTGGAAACAGAAGAGAATGGTGTGCTCCCCTTTTTGGACATCAAGATAAAAAAAATGAACAACAAACTCACTTTTGGTATCTACAGGAAACCGACACACACAGATAATTACATTAAGAACAACAGTTTCAACCCAAAACAACACCAACATGCCATTTTCAACAGTTTAATCTTTCGAATGATCAACTTTCCACTAAACAGAGAAGATTATCAAGAAGAATACCTACACATAAAAAAAGTAGCTATATCCAACGGTTTCAACCCAAATTTAGTAGACAAAACTGTTAACAGACTCAACAAAGCTAAGAAAATAAAAGAAACCACCACCCTAGAACCTACAGGAGAAAAAGAGAAAAAACTTTTTAAAAAATTCACCTTCCACCCATCAGCCTATAACAAATTCCAAAAAATCTTCTCAAAACACAACATAACTCTTGCACCTCAAAATAGGTTTAATATCAGAAATTTGTTAAAAGGCCCTCCCAAAAATTCAATCACTACCAAAGAAAAACCAGGAATCTATGAGATCAAATGTGAAACTTGCCCTAAAATTTATATAGGAAAAACAAAAAGAAATATTAACATCAGAACTAAAGAACATATGAGAAACATTAAAAATGGTGAAACAGAAAAATCAGCAGTGGCTTTTCATTTTTTGAATACTAGACATGACATCAATTTGGAAACATCTCTAATAAAATACGTTAATCACCCCATAGACCTTTCCGTATGGGAAAAAATCTTCATTAACAAAAATCGTCATAGAGTCATGAATTTTGAAACTCCACCACCGGACATCTTTGACAAGTACATCACGCCATCTATTGACAATACGGAGAAGGAAGAAACCACTACAACTTGCACTAGTCGAGTATCAGCTGAGGATAGGAGCAAGAGCTCTTGAAACATGTCCTGTGAATAAACAGTGTGAGTGAAGCAATGTGTCAATATATTCTCGATTCAATTTTGTACTAATTTGTGCTTCACTGTCCCTACGCTTCTTTCATGTTTATACTTTGAGAAAATATTCTGCTTCATACAGTCATAAACAGTTATAATATTTTGGATCATTATGGCAGGTGCTGAAGATTTTCGTAGTTTTTGGAGAGGATGGCAGGTTCTTTAATTTTACTTGAAGGAGCAAGAAAACAATGAGAAGCGAATTATGAACTAATATAAAGAGATACCTTTTGAGAAATTGTCAGTTTTGAAAATACCTTAAATCATTTTTTTCACATATAGTCTCTAATCAGCCTGAGACAAACTTACTGTTTGCCCACCACAAGAAGGCAAGGCAAAGGAATATGTAACCTAATTACTTTTCCAATGTATAAGGACTATGATACAATGAAGCACAAAATTATAATAATTACTTTTGTTGTGTTTATGCTTGCCTTCTGGATATGATAAGGATGTTAGGTTCATGTAAAATACAGTGTTGTCACATAACTCACCCATACATAATACCTATCACTGCAGTTACTGAAACGAGTATTAGATCTGGCAGCATGGAGGACTCATATGCACTCTCATACACGCATTTTATAGTAAACAGATCCACTGCCACAGCAGATAAACCGTTCAAATCCTCTCCCTCTTCATGCCCTGCTTGCCTTCTAGTGGTGGGCAGACAGTATTAGCCTATGTGCTGCTGACACATCAAGAACGTTAACTTTATTTTTGTATTGATCTCTCGACAAAAATGATTAATCTGGAACTGTCTTGTCACTTCTGGTGAGCATCCAGCATTAGAGATATCTCAAATGTTTCATAAAGACTAAAGGTTTTTTCTAAGCTTATAATTATGGCTAATGCATAACTAAGTATTGCAACTATAGCTACAGCCTAAATCTTATAATAAAATTGGTATCAAATCATGAAGATTCTGCTAACGATAAGCTTTGAAAACGGACACTATGAATTATTTTATTTCTCTAGCTAAAAAAAAAAAAAATGCTTGAACATAGGTATCAGATTCAGCAATAGAAACATCTCAAAAGAGAAGAAATTAAAGAAATCTATAAGATGTTCCAATAAATTAAAAAACTAAGGGAAAATGTTACATTACAGTGGATTCCACACACATGTGGTGGAAGGTAATAGAAAACATGATATATTGTCAAAGAAAGAAACTCAAATTAAAGAAAACAATACACAATTTTGATAAATTGCATTCACATAACTTTTGTCCACAACTATTCTTATAAAGACTTATTCTTTTATGTACTTGTAAATTGAAATAAATTTTCATTACACATTCTGCTTATGGGAACTTATATTACATATCTACACATTTTGTTATAGGTGTAAGAATACAGTAAGCTTAAATGTTAGTCAAACTGTGAAAAAGAGAGTTGTTAAGGTGATTGTTTTGAAACTTCATGCTCTTTGTATGACCATGGAAAAAAAAGAAGTACAGACTTATAAAAGCATAGATATTTGAAAATTTAAACCAATAATAAGAATATCTTGGAAATGCTTAACATTATAAAAAGATGTTCATAAGCAGTAAACTCCAAAATCAAATCAATATTAAAACCATTGTACTCCTATCGGATTTGTGCAGAGGACAAAATTAAAATATGAGTAGGTGAAAATGTTGTACTTGCTTTCAGAAACAAAATAACGATGACATTATTTCGGACAAAATTAAAATATGAGTAGGTGAAAATGTTGTGCTTGCTTTCAGAAACAAAATAACAATATTACATTAGTTCCAGTTAGGGGACAGCCATACAGCCATGAAAGCCTGCGTACATATACTATAATATTACTATGGCAGACACAAACTTTAAGGGCGGTTGGCAGAAAGTGCTGGTTAACACAACATCCAATCAAATGTTTGTTTATTTTTACTTGACAGCTACAGTAATACCCTATAAAGTGCTTTCATTTTGTTTTGTTACTGCATATAGCTTATCCCCACCCTTTGACATATGGCTATGTTGTGCTTTGCTGCTAGTGGTCAACGTTCAGCCACCATTAAATTTTGCATCTGCCATAACTGTTTTTAAAGAGGTATATTATGTACTTTGTTGTATTGTGTAAGCTGACTGGCTTAAAAAATCCAATTAGTTTGCAAAATAAACATGTTGAACATGTTTTAGTTATTGATGGAAATGAATCTTTTCTTCATACTAACCGTATATAGGCTACAGTTTTTGTTAGACAAACAACCTAAAAAATTCAATGCCACGGCTGGGATTTGAACCACGGATCTCCAACTGGAGAATTTAATGTCAGGACGGCAAGTTGGCCATGGTAGCTCAATGTGTAAGAGTGACTGAACGGAAACCAGGATATCCATGGTTTAAATCCTGGTCGTGGCATTGAATTTTTCATGTTGACTCTGTATTAAACATAGTTTTTGTTGCATTAAAATCTGAGAAGTCTTAATTTTAGTTTCAACAACCATTTATTTAAGAGTAAACTATGTAAAATCAGGTTTATATTTTTATATTATACAATGTACTTTAAAAAAATAAATTAAGTTTGGTACTATATTATCACTTTAAATCAGTCAGTAAAGTATTATACATTACACTATTAACATGAAGGGCATTCAGTAAGTAATGCAACACTTTTTTTTTAATGCATATTAGTTTTATTCAGTATTCATATACACCATATTATTCCCCATTCTTCTGGCTACAAGACCCTATTTTTCAAAATATCTCCATTCAATGCTGCAGTCTTACGCCACCTTAATGCAAGGGCCTGCATGGAACCTCTTAACCGGTCTAAGTTAGAGCAATGTCTTGTTGCATCAATAACTTAATCATTTAAGTAGTATGCTTCCTATGAAGTACATCCTTTGTTGGACCAAACAGATGGAAGTCAGTAGGTATGAAACATGAACTGTAGGTTGGATGAGGAAGAACAGTCCACTGAAGCTTTGTGAGCTCCTCACAGGTGGGCATACTTATATGGGGTCTTGTGTTTTCATGAAGAAGGAGAAGTTCCATTTTCATATTTGTGGCTACAAACATGCTGAAGCTATTTCAATATCTTTAGAGTAGCACAGTACACATCAGTGTTGATCATTTCACCATAAGAGGGGACTTTGAACCAAATGGCTACTTCAGAGTTCTAGAAGACTATAGCCATGACTATCAGCTGAGGGTATGGCTTTGAACTTTTTCTTCAAGAGAGAGTTGTTTTGATGCCACTCCATGGTTTGCTGTTGTATTTCAAATTCGAAGTGATAAACCCATGTTTCATTGTCTGTGACAATATGTAACAAAAAATTGTCATGATCAGCCTCAAAACAAGCAAGCAATACTGCACGGATGGTCCTTAATTCCTCTATGGCCTTCAGTTAGGTGGCAAGGAACTGCAGGAACAAATCTTTGAGTATTCCAACTAGTGGACAAGTGTGTCAGCAGTACCAGTAGAGATGTCAAGTTGACCAGCAAGGTGTTTGATTGTGATCCATCGATTACTTCAAATAAGAGTGTCTGCACATTCCAACATTGCAGAAGTCACAGTTGTGTGTATCCAGCCAGCATGCACGAGATCAGATAAGTTTGCTTGCCTATGTTGTGATGATGGACAGATGCATCTTTATTAACTCACTGTACTTTTGTCCTCTGCCAGGTCTGCATAGACATTCTGCAGCACCTATTCTCTGTTTTTCAGCCAAAAGGAGCTTAACTGCTCTATATTCAGAACACACCTGTGCCATCTATTGGAAATTAATGAAACTATATAAGATGAAGTCGTACTTTCACTTCCGGCATTGGGCTGATCACTCATCCTGGAATCTCTTTTGATTAGAAAACCCCTGTTCCTCAACCGGTTGCCTATGGGCCTCGAGGTTGTGCTGTTCAGAAGGCCCTATGTTCCACTTTAGAAAATACAGGAATTCATTCATTCATATGAGATGAAGTGCAAATATTTATAGCTATGCCAAAAAATTCCAATTGTCTGGGGCACATTGATGAAATCAAGAATATATATTGAGAAACAAAAATAAAAATAGTTTTAGGAAATGGACGATTATCAAAAGATGTAACTAATAATGGTTTAAAACAAGGATGTAGTCAATCTCTGCTGTTATATAACATGTATAGGAACAATATTCTTATAAAAGTAAAAGATGAAATACCAATAATTAAGAATAAGAATAAATAAAAGTAATGCATTAAATGAGCTACTCTTTGTGGATGACATGATGTTAATACAAAACAAAGAGGATAAGTTGGAAATATGTATGTGCAAGTTACAAAAGTTATCCAGGTTCATGGTTTAAATATATCAGAAGAAAAGTCAAAGATCATAGCATTTATAGGAAAACAAAACGATCAAAGTGTTAAATAATAGTGTTAGAACAGGTGGGACACTTTAATCACTTGGGTTGTAATGTATCCTTTAAAACAGTGAAGAAATGAGTAATAAAGTGAGTAAATTCCAATATATTTTGGAATAATAGTTCTAACCCTGAAAGAAAATCCTGAAAGGATATAAATTTAAAATTCTGTAAGGCATTTTCTGCTGTTTTGGTTTTACTGTATGGATTGGAGACATGGATTCTTAGAAAGGTTGGATCCAAATACAGGTGGCAGAAATGAAGTATCTCTGAGCAGTAAAAGGATATGAGGGCTGGGGCATAAGTCATTGCAACCTTTTTTTTGAATGGCAAGGGTATCACCAAATGTCATGTGCCACATGGAAGCCGGACCATCATAGTGCGTGTTCATAACACAAGATGGCTCTTTGGTGGTTGGTAATAGAATAGGGAGCACTATTGAGTCAGTTGTCTAGCGCTGTGCAGTATGGATGTCACCTAAGTTGAACATGCTCATATATCAAAATAGCCGTTTTCTGTGGAAGGAATGCCAGAGATTGCCACAGAGAGTTGGTAGAAGCTGTCAGGAACAATGCCCTTCCATACCGGACAGTCACGAGGTGCGTAGCAGCATTTCATCGAGGACAGGAAGCAACCATCAGTCGATAACGGACAGGATGATCTGAGAGTGTGCGAACTGATGTGTCACGCACAGTAATTGAGCACCTGTTGGAGACAGAGAATGGACACTACTTGTGTTAGAGAAAGTGGCATTGAGAAATGCACCATACACAGGATTTTGCAATATGTAAAATTGCATTGAAGTGGGTACCACATGCACTCACAGAAGTTTAAAAGTGGATGCGATATACTACTACCACCTAGCATGTTGGTAGCAGGAAGGAGACCGCTTCCTTTCAAGAATAATCACAATTGATGAATTTTGGGCCAGGACATAAAAACCAGAGCTCAAATGTCAGTCTGCAGGGTGGCGACATGTAGGATCACCAAGAAGGCAGAAGTTTCGGCAAAATGCTTCCACCGTGAAGTTGATGGTGATTGTTGCATATGACATCAGGGGAGTGATTGTGTGCCACTTCGTTCCATATGGTCAGACAGTGACAACAACTTACTACAAATCCTTCTTGATGAGGCAGGAATGCCGGGGGATTAGAGATAAACGACCTGATCTTCTGGACAGTGCAATCATTTTACATGACAATGCAGGACCTCATAAAGCAGACTGTGTAGGGCGGCTACTGCGGCGCTCGGACAACAACTTACTACAAATCCTTCTTGATGAGGCAGGAACGCCAGGCCATTAGAGAGAAACGGCCTGATCTTCTGAACAGTGCAGTCATTTTACACAACAATGCAGAACCTCATAAAGCAGACTGTGTAGGGAGGCTACAGCAGCGCTCGGACAACAACTTACTACAAATCCTTGTGGATGAGGCAGGAATGCCAGGGCATTAGAGAGAAAGGACCTGATCTTCTGGACAGTGCAGTCGTTCTACACGACAATGCAGGACCTCATAAAGCAGATTGTGTTGGGCAGCTACTGTGGCGCTCGGGATGCGAAGAATCGGAACATCCACCATACTCTCCAGACCTTTCACCATGTGATTTTGACCTCATACAGAAAGGAAAGGACCCATTATGTGGTAAATGGTTTGGGGCACAAATGTACATTACAAATGCTTAAATTAACTTAAAGAGAGTCGATTAAAGACACTAAACAACACTTTTAAATTTTTCCGGAACATGTTTCTGAGGGAGAGAAGAGAACTGCAAGAGAAGAAAAGAAACATTTTTGCTAATATAAAGTTCCTAAAACTGTGTTTACGAAACAAAGTAACACCCCGATTTGTCCGGAAAATAGTAAAACAAGGCAACGGAAATCCACAACAAAGGGCTGCGGAGAGAAAAGTTTTAAAATTCGAAATTAATAAGCAATACAAAAATTTGAATGAGATAGAATTAAAACTTTACAAACTTCATTCAGTTTTAACGAAAGCGCTGGGAAACGTGATGTGGGAAAACTTTGAACATAATTATTTGGCAATCCTAAGCAAGAAAATGAGAGAAAAGACCGTACGACTTAAATACAAATTGGCCAATCTGTGCAACATGTCTTGATAAAAATTCATCCTCAGAAACATGTTCCGGAAAAATTTAAAAGTAAGTGTTGTTTAGTGTCTTTAATCGACTCTCTTTAAAGTTAATTTATCATAACAACACTGTTTTCAACACTTCCAAGAAAGGAATTACAAATGCTGTTTGACAACAGTTCACCAAATTCACACATGGTGAAGCAAATGGTGAAGCAGAGTGTATTCAGCATCTCCCACATCGTTGGCAGTGTGTTGTGAATGTTGCAGTACTACATTGAGGGCTTCTGGAATGAGAGAGTGAAAAAAAGCTTATAAAAATAATAAACAGAGAAAAATGGAAAAGCCATTTGCAAAGAATGCATAACTCTGACATTCCGTTCCAGTCATATAAATATAAACCTGGTTATAGATCAATAGGAGGACCAATAAAAAGATGGAAATAAATATTAGGCTGGAGCAGGAGAATTCTTCTAAGCCATCAAGAGATGATGATGATGTATAACTTATTGAATGCCCCTCATTTATTTACACATTATTTAATTTATACTTGAATTAACTTCTGTTTATATAACAGTTTGAAATTAATGGAAAATAAATACATTTAAAATGATGTTCTGTATTTCAATATATTTTAGTTATACTTTTAGTTTAGTCATTGGAGAGAATGCCTCAGTTTCAGGTATCTTATGTTTTGATTTTCACAGGACTCTGTAACTTCAGTTGGGTTCAGTCATGAAGGAACATATCTTGCAACAGCTGACATGGGTGGACACATTCAGGTGTGGAATCTATCTACCAAAACCCAAATACGTGATACAGACATTGGAGATATATCAGTGAGTATATTGTTACATGTTAAAGCTATTTATATATGATTAGCTGTTCTACCCAGTGTTGCATTGTTAGCTTTATAAACTCAGATGACATATTGATTTAATTCACTTCCTTATTCTTTGTAAAATTGTTGTACAATGATCTAAAGGCTTTTATGGTTTATCCTTCTCTTTACTTCTTATAATACTGATTTTTATAGCTGCAACTAACAATGGATTAAACATGACTTGATATTCACACAAAAGGATGTGAAACATCAGTATAACATCTGACTCCTCGCTGACAATCTCCTAAGTTCTGGAAATGCTGCATAGCCTATAAGTGCCTTTCTATGATAGCGGCAGTGGGTAATGAGCGCCGAGGATGCATACAGGCAAAATGCTGCAATTATGGTTCGGAGGTTTTTGACTCTCCTATTAGAAAGATAGAAGCAAAAGGTAGAGCAGCAATGACAGGAATTAGAATAATAAATTACAATGATGAACGTAAGTGGCTAAAGAGGATTTATGAGGAAATAGTAGAAGCAAAAATGTGTAGCAATGGAAATATGGGGATATGAGACATAACCCCCCCCCCCCCAAAAAAAAAAAAAAATTCTGTAAAGAGATAGGGCTAAGCAGGACAGCACCAAAAGCAATGGTAGAATTAGGGAAAAAAGGATGAAAGGAGTGAATCCAATGAGAGTATAAATGAATGAAAAGCAGGAATATATTTTAAAAATAGAGTGAAACAACTTAAGATATTGAAGAATAAGAAGTGCTGGTGGATGGAGTTAGAAGATATATGGTTGAAAGGAAAATAAAATAAAAAGGAACTCTAGAAATCAGTGAGAAGTATGTTAGAAGACAGAAATAAACAGGAGACCTGTGGTGAGCTAGAAAATAAAAGTTTCTTTGGTTATACGAAAAACAAAGAAAAAATCAAGAGGTGCATGTGTGTATCTAATAAGAGAGGGAAGTAATAGCTTGGATGAAGACATTAGTATTGCTTTTGAAAGGAATGAGAGACAATGAAGGATGTATTAAGTGTGATCAGGACAGTATTGTTCCCTGTTTGAGTGTAAAGTGGTAGGAAGTTGGAGGGATAGTGTGCAAGGAGAGATGATATTGATAAAAATGTTGAATGCAGAAGGAATGAGAAAAATCAAATAAATCGGAAATTCATGGGAAAGGTAAAAGAAAAAAGAGAGAAAACTCTTGAGGATTAGGAAGAGTAGGTTGTATAAGAAGGACTACACTCACTGCTAGGAGGCTAAGCAGAGGTTGCTGTAATGAGATACTTAATTTGTGTATCAGGTTAAGTAAAATACTTCAGGTGTTAGACATGTCTTTGTAAAGAATTGAAAGTGTAACCTAGATACATAAATTATCATTATTCATCGTCATTATTGTCTTCACTTTTCCCAGTCCCATGTTAACCGCTTCAGCAATGGCCATTTAAAGCCCACATTGCTCAGGAATGGATACCCAAAAAAAGGCATAAGACATTTAAATTGTTGAATGCTGTAAAAGTACTTCATAAATACTCATTTATCTTCAGTATTAAGTTATTTTAACAAAACAAAAGTTAGTTTAAAGCCCATTAAATACGGTATCATTAAAGTAGAGCATATATTCATAAATCATTGAAATTTCAGTATTTTGTTCCACTGTAGCAAAAGCCATTCTTTGCTTCGAACTCATGTAATTTGTGAGTGATTTTGTTTTTTGTGCGTATGAACGATATGTAAATATAGCTGAATAAGTGAAGTGTTCTTCGGTACAAGATTTTATGTTTCAGTTTATGCTACCATGTGATAATGTAGATGTGTCACACATAGCCTGGAAAGAAAGAAACCTTTCTGCCAGCATCTGCACATACCTCTTAGGATATTTCACAACCGAAGTTTATGATAACCTTATATAGGCTGTTTTCACTCAGTAATTTAGTTATTTATACTCTCTCAGGGTTCAGAATGATTTCTTTTAGCTATCAGGAGTTAAATTAGCTTGCATAGGATGTGTACAGGCTTCTATAAGTTCAGAAAATGTGGAGGACCTTTTGCTGTTTGTCAGTGATTTGGATATTGATGGCAAGTTTTCAGATTTTGAAGGAGGTATTGAGGATATTGGCAGTAGTGAGGAAGAAAATGACCCACTTCCTTCAGTGTTTGTGAAGAATCAACATTGTGCAGTGGTCAAAATAACTTTACAAATAGTCATGTAGACACATAGATATGCATATCTTCTGGTGTATAGCTAATTTCCGACAGCCAACCAACTGACATTTTCAAAATATTTTTTGCTGTTGACTTAGTGTATCATTGCTATGGAAACTAATGTATATGTACATTACCCATGCAAGACAATGACCTAACTAGACTTTTGTACATCAGTAGTTCACAGCTTAATTGAGCATTATGACATCACTCCTCATACTTGAGGTAGAACACTTTCCTAAAGGGATACCACACACAGCAAAAAATATCTTTGCCATTTTGAAAATGTCTAGTGTGTCGCGAAAAAGGAATTTTTAAGGAAACTAGTATGATTTGCAGTGAATTTGAAGATGTGCCCTTGTGTGTTTATCCATGTTTTGAGGTGTACCGCTGGGAGAAAAAAGAAAGAAAGAAAAAACCTATAAGGGTAAGCTTTCATCTCTTATAGAACTTACTTAAATTTATTGTAAAAGAGAAAGATCAAAATAATTGGCTTTAAATAAGCATTAAATGCATGTATGCAGAGGACGTCTATACTTGTCCATATGGGTTCTTCTGTATATATGATGTCCATATCGTTGAAAGGGTTAAAGTTATTTCTTCAATGCTTTTTTGGTGCTATTTTTAACATTTTTCTGTTTTGTATATCATAGAAAATTGTATTCCAGGTTGGTTACTGGAGTACTTTATGTGACTTCAACTGTTATGTATTTTCTCATGTTCTCTTTATTAATGAGACCTGCTGAAACTGTTAGTCATTATGAATTTATTTACACATTGCTATGTATATTTTCTGTTGCAGTGGGTCAAATGGCATCCCAAAGTGAATGTATTGTTAGCATCTTCCATAACAGGGGATATATACATATGGAAAATACCATCAATGTCATGTAAAGTTCTGCCGGGACATAACATGAGATCAGAATGTGCGACCGTATTTCCAGATGGTAAGATTAATGTTATTGTACACAATTATACTAACTAGCAGGTAGCATTTAAATAAGGAATTATTAGGGTCATTGCTATGGTATTACATTTTTCAAATCTGATAACTACCAATCTTAGCTTACAGGACCATTGTGAAAGAGCAGTTAATAAATGCAGAAGGTGTATAGTGTCCAATCGATATGAGTAATATGTCGGAAAAACTATTTGTAGTTGAGATTTAACTGTATTGGAACACCACAGTGAAGCGAAAAATTATTAAATTTTAGATGAGTCGTATTTTTTACACATCTGCTTCACTTTCGTACCTATTTTGAGGACATGTTTCGCAAATCTTCGTTTGCATCTACGGCTCTTGTGCGACTGAAGCTAGATCCAGCGGTGTGGGTAATTCTGGGGTTGTTGCTGCCATCTGTTGATTTAGTGATGAACTGAAATGTGGGATTCTCTTCTGGCGGGATTTCAAAGTTCATTAGTTGGTTTTTATGTTTTTCTATGTATATCCTCTCCCATATGACGAGTTCACTATGTTTTTGTACGTATTTTAGTAATTCTGTGCTATCTTCAATATCATGATTTTCAGACCAGAAATGAGCTGCTATTGCGGACTTATCAATATTTTTGTATCTTAAGTGCCTGAAGTGTTCTTTCTTTCTAGTGCCTATGTTTCTTTTTGTCCTCCCTATGTAAAGACTGTGAATAAAAAAAGAAAATGTGTCATATGAAATATCATTGGTTGTGCCATATGACAGTGACATGCTGAAAAAGGAAAGAATTATATGCTTAAAATCAATAAATGTTAGAAAACATAGACTCAACATGCGAAACAACAGAAAATTGAAATTAATATTTCTTAATCTAAGCACAGATATTAGGTAAAGGTTCACATAGTTACTATGACACTGTAAACATACTGTATGTTTTTTTTTTACCCCTTTATCTGTTTTCCTAAGGTATGTTATCTTCAACCCTTTTTTGGCCAAATTAGAAATTAGTTTCACTAACTAAATAATTATTTACCGTAAATAGTCTGCTCTTTCTGGAAGAAAAAAAGTTCAGTATTTTCATGTATTGAATATGTTTAGTATGGTCAGTGTGGAGGATGCAGAAATATTTTTGAAACCATTGAAATGCTAATTATTTCAGATTAGGTAGAGCATCACTACTAATTTAAAAATTCCCTTAAAGAAAAGAATGTAAATTAAATATAAAATAAGTAGCTGTGACTGGAGTTTTACAAGTACTTGGAGCTCTAAAGTGAAATAGAAATGATTAATGAATCAAAGATAGCTTTAACACAACAAAATATTAGCGAGGATTTGGAGGAAATATATCAATGCATCCATTTAATGCCATTTTTTAGTAGAGAAATTAAAGATATTTGTGGAATATTCAGTTAGCAGTTCTTGCAGAAATGTTCTTAAAATCAGCAATTTTAGGAATGTGTACAGTATAGCTTAGCTTAGAAATGTAGTATCTTTATCAGTAGTATTGAAAATTATCTCTTCACCTGTAAATGATTAGAACTGTGAGGAACAGGTGTTTTGCTTAAAATTATCACATAATTTAATAAAATAATTAGTAGAAGATAATTGTATAAAGGAGCAAACCTTAAGTGATACTGAAAAATTGAATAAATCTAAAATCAAAGGAAGTTATTTTCACTGAACAGACAGTTATTTCTGAGTAGAAAATTCTGTCAACAGAGCTTTAAAATATAGTTTCTCTTCCTAAGAATTATAAGATTAAAGACTTAAAAATGTGGTAGCTGCTGCTAAAGTTAAGTATGACTGAAATTTCATGGCCATTTTCGAAAAAACAAAATCACCTTTACCTGATTTTAGTCTGAATAAAATTTTATCTGGATTTTATTGTGAGGTGCATTTAAGCACATTTTCCTTACTTTGAAATACAAAGATGTCAAATTTTGGGCAAAAGAAATAATATTCAGGGTTTAAAAGTTCCTGAAGCCTAAAGTTATTGAGACTCAATGAAACTTTGGGCAAATTTAAAAAAACAAAAACAAAAAAAAAAAAACGATGTACGGGGGCCTGTTATTAAAATAGTAGACCAAAATTTAAGTTTTGTCACCAGGAGCTTGTTAAGTGACATAACAAAAATAAGTAAATTTGACAATAGCTTTCAAAACTGAAAAGGTGAAATTGAGAGAATTTAGGCTGTATCAGAGTTGTACTAAATTATGTCTGTGAAATGAGTGTTTAAGATAAAAGTGTTATAAGTTTAGAATTTCATAGTTTCGGGGGTATTCTGAAGAAATAACATCTATAGGAATTTAAATATTTGAGAAGAAAAGAAAAAGTTGAAAGAATTGTAATTTTGTAATTGGAGGTTATTAAATGTTTGAACGTGCCTTTGTATTCTAGGTATGGTGTTTAATCTCTTTTTATTTTTGTGTGTAATTTTACGTCCTCCAACCTTAAGTCATATTGGATGGTGAATGAAATGGGTGAAATGATTCTCAAATACGTCCAGGGGCCATGGAGCTGAGAGCTACCCGACATTCATCTTTAAGGATAAGGGAAAACCCCGGAGAAAACCTTATCCAGGTAACTCACCCTAACCGAGATTCAAACTCGGGAGCTCTTGTACGTGAGGCAGGCACGCTACCATCTACGCTACTGAGGCAGGCTTAATAATCTTTAAATGTCTGTTTGCTTGTTTGTTCTTGTTTGTGTGTTGTGAAGGTTGGTATGGGCAGAAGGATGTTAGAATAATTGTAGGATCATCTAATTAGTATAGGTTCTATGGGAATTGTCTGCAAAAGGAGCATACTAATATATTGAATTTGGGACACTACGCTAATAGTGAACCAAAAAAAAACTTTTTTTTTGAAAGGGGGAAAAGAGAGACTGACCGTTCCAAAATTTATTTTCTTGTGTTTTGGTATAACAAAGTGATATTTGAGAGGTTGTGGCACATATGTACCCAAAGAAACCTGTACTTTCCTTCTATAAGGTTTTCTGTTTCTTTTTTCTCAGCAGAAGTAAGCTGCCTCGGAAAACACTTAGAATCATTTGGCTAGCGTTGATAGCCATAATGGATTTATTATGATGCTACCTTTCTAAAGTAGGTAATACGATTATAGACGTGATATGTGTATGGTGCTATCATATTTCTTGAGGCCAGTCATGCTTTTAATTCCGTAATTTATGGGTCTTGTTTGTTTTACTATAGCAAAAAGTCCATGATAACGATGAAGGAAGTTAGTTGTTTTGCCTTTTACCCTAGTGGGGGTAAATAACTTTACCAATTGACTGGGTTGGAACTTACGTGCTTGCCGCTTCCTATCAAAGGTCTGTTTATGCTTTATTTGTTTGTGGATTATTGTTGTCTTTAGCTAATTGTCGAGCTGCCTGAATTTGTTCCTGTGTAGATCTAACAAAAAGATTGTCGGTAGTGTATTTTAGTTGTACTTCATTTGGGAGGGTGGAATGACGTCTATAGAGGAAGAAAAAGGGTGATTGTCCAGTAGTCTCTTGTCTACTAGTGTTGTGGGCAAAGATGATATGGGGGAGAGCAGTATCCCAATCATCCTACTTGGTTGAAACATAGTGTGAAAGCATATTTATTTCTGTCTGGTTCGCGCGTTTTGTCAGTCCGTTGCAAGAGGGGTGGTAAGCTGTGGTAAATGAGGAGTCAACTCTCGTAAATTTTAAAAGATGTATGAGTTTACTTAAGAATGCAGTGCCTCTGTCAGATAGAAATTGGGCTGGCGAACTGTGGCAACAAAGCACCTGTTCTAATACAAATTTAGCCATATGTTCTACAGAACGTTTGGGTATGGCTCGGGCCTCTACCCATTTTGTGAAGTATTCGGTTGCCAGAACGAACATGGTTTTACCGGTTTTAGAACGGTGAATAGGCCCAACCAAGTCAATGCCGTAGCTTTCTCCAATCTGATGAACTGGGATCGGTTGTAGAAGACTGGCAGGTTTAAGATTTTGTGGTGATTTCCTAGTTTGGCAACTCTGAAACGTCTGTACGTACTTTGCAATATCCTTTCTCATTCCTAGCCAATAGTTGTGGGAATGGATTTTGGTAAAGGTTTTATTGAACCCTAAGTGCCCGTTCATAGGATCATTGTGACAAGAGAATAAATTTTGTGTTTAAGCTGATCTGGAATAACCAGCAGATGTAACAGTCTGGAACCGCCAGCATTTCTGTAGTATAAGACACCAGATTTTGAAAGATATGTTTTAGCCTGTTGCCGCACCCTGTGTGTACCCATATTGGGGTTTTGCAACGTAGCTATTAATGGTTGCAACTTAGTATCTGCTTGTTGTTCGGTTGCAATTTGTATTGGGGTCAAGAGACAAGTTGGTAAGTCATCTATTTGGTTCATCCACTGGAAAACGTGACAACATCTGTGTCAGTGTGCTTTACACCGGATTTATAGATGATAGAATAGTCATATTCTTGAAGCTTTAATGCCCAACGAGCCAGTCTTCCAGTAATGTCCTTCAAATTGCTAAGATAACAAAGTGAATGATGATCACTGACAATGTTAACTGGAAAGCCATATATATATTTTTTTTTTTAATTTACGTCCGCCCCAACGTTAAGCTATATCGGACGGTGAATGAATTGGGTGAAATGATGCTCAAATGAGTCCAGGGTCCATGGAGCTTAGAGTTACCCGACATTTGTCTTGAAGGGTAAGGGAAAACCCTGGATAAAACCTTACCTAGGTAACTCACCCTGACGGAGTTTCGAACTCGGGACCTCTTGAGCATGTGGCAGACATGCTACCATCTACGCTACCGAGGCGGGCTGGAAAGCCATATATATATGGTCTAAAATGTTTCAGGCTATATACAATTGCCAGTAGTTCTAATTCCGAAATACTATAATTTTTTTCGTCTTTATTTAGTGAACGAGAACAGTAGGCGATTGGGTTCAATTCACCATTTATTCTTTGCAATAGAGCGCAATCAACTCCAATTGTGCTTGAGTCAGTGTGTAGTTCCATATATGCTCCGGGTTGATAATGACCTAATACAGGGGTCTTAGTAGACATTTGAGTTTATCAAATAAGTCCTGTTGAGTTGATGTCCAGACAAAGTCACAGTTTTTCCGAGTTAAGTTCTGCAATGGGGATGCAATAGAAGCAAAGTTAGGGACGAATCGTCTATAGAAAGAAAGTAAGCCAAATGCCTTTCTGACATCACGGGTATTTTTAGGGACCGGCAAATTTTGAATAGCGCATAGCTTGTCATTGTCAGGTTCTATACCATTGGCAGATGCTTCAAAGCCTAATAGTTTAATTTTTGACATGCCAAAGAAACATTTTTCTGGTTTCAGCTTAAAGTTATTCTTACGCAGTTGACAAGACAAATTAGTTAATAATTCAGAAAATGTATGGGCAAACACAACAATATCATCCAAATAGACTAGAGCCTTTTTGTAACGATGGGGACCTAATAATTTACTAGAAATTTTAGAGAAAAACCTAGGGGCATTAGCCAAACCAAAGCTTAATCAGTTGAATTCGTACTGAGATGAATTCGAAACGAAAGAAGTATATTTCTTACTGTCCTCAAAAATAGGAACTTGGAAATAAGCACTGAGTAAATTCAAAGAGCAATACCATTGTGAATTGCCTAAATAACTTAATAGGTCATCTATGAAAGGAAGCGGATAGGAAGTGGTTTTTGTCACAGCATTAAGCTTGTGATAATCTATACAAAATTTCATTTCCTTGTTTTTTTTCTTGACCAACACTACGGGTGAGCTCCAAGGGCTGTGGGATTCTCGAATAATTCCAGCATGTAACATTTTGGTTATTTGCGAATCTATAATTTCTCTTTGTGCGTGGGATACACGATATGGGCTTTATGTAATAGGAGTTTCATTTGTGAAAGACCAATTAGAGGCCTGTATGAGGGTAACTTCATAAGCATTAGCGAGAGTTGTTCTGGAAAAAATAACTTTTGGTTCTGCGCTGTTATGTACCGGTATAACGCATTGTCCTTTGTTGTCGAATAAGATGGGTGAAATTTGTAACCCTTTCTTTTGCATAATGGAATCCTTGGGTTCTAATAAGATTTGACCTGGTGTATTAAGTGTAATTTTTACTGGTACATATACAGAAGTGAAAGAAGGTATACGTATGTCTTGTGTACAATAGGCTTTGTGTGTATTATCAGTGTCTTGGTCTGGTTCGATCGTGATTTGTGCTAAGTGGCAGTGTTGTTTTAGACCACAATGAACGTTCACTGTGCTGGCATCAGGTGATTTGAGAGTGATGTCATCTGAAGCTAATTTTATGATAGCCTGGTATGTGTTCAGAAAGTCCATGCCTAATAATAGATTGTGAGCAAATTCTTGTGCCACTAACAGTTCCTCTGTGAACTGTACACCTGCGATTTCAAAATTAAGGTGGGTTGAATGACAAACGTCTAATAGTTTGTCAGGAGTGCATAGAAGTGAACTGTTCCATATTGGAAATACAAGTGTTTTAACAAAGCATTCCCGCACTATGCTCACTGACTTTCTGTGTCAAACAAAATACTAACAGGGTGGTTGTGGAATATAATGCCTCAGGCGGTAAGTGCATTTATTGGTTCAATATGGGAAACTGTAAGGTTAGAAGTATTAATGTTAAGGGGCGCCACAGGATTTAGTTCCGTGACATCCCTCGGCTGTTGGGGAGATTCCATCTTGGCCTACAATTTAGGGCAGTGTGACCTTGGCAGTGGTATGAAAAACAAACTGGCCATCCATCAGCTGTGTGGCTGTTATTCTGCCAGGAAGTATTGTGTCTACTGTTAGGATGGTTTTGTGGGACACCAGTCCAAGCTGGTCAATAGGTCCCGCGGGTGTAATAAGTAGTATGATCATTGCCACGACATGCCCAAGGGTTGGTGGTCCTGGGAGACGGGTTGGAATACTGGGCTTATGATAGATTCCTTTCTTGGAAGTGTTGAAAACAGTGTTGTTATGATAAATTAACTTTAAAGAGAGTCGATTAAAGACACTAGACAACACTTACTTTTAAATTTTTCCGGAACATGTTTCTGAGGCTTTGCCTCTATCAGTCGAGAGCCGGCTGATGATAGAGGCAAATCCTCAGAAACATGTTCCGGAAAAATTTAAAAGTAAGTGTTGTCTAGTGTCTTTAATCGACTCTCTTTAAAGTTAATTTATGATAGATTATTTGCAGTCTTTGAATTTGTTTCTGCAAGTACTTTAGGGCTTCGTCAAAGTGGTGAAGGGATCGGGTGAGTGATTCATTAATAGCTGCTACAGGTTGGGGCGATGACCTTTGCACCAAGTCAATGCGTTGGCCAGCCAAATACGTGGCTGTGTCTATCCTCCAGAAAAAAGTAATTAAGTCATCTACAGTCTGCGGATTCGCTGGAAGCACTTGTTTCAGAAGGGATGGTTTGAGTCCCCGCATTATATATTGAACACTCTCCCTTGAGGGATTTGCATGGTCACAGAAGGCTAAAATGTCACAAATGTATTGTTCAGTGGGCTCGGCCAGATCTTAATTCCGCTGCCAAAGTCGGCACTCTTAACATGTCCTCATGTGCAGGAACGAAGGTATGCTATAAGGCAGTCTTTAACCCCTTCACTGATATGGACGTCATATGACGTCCAAGTTAAAAGGCCCCAAACCGATATGGACATGTATAGACGTCCTATGCATACATGCATTTAATGCTTATTTAATGATAATTCTTTTAAACTTTGTTTTACAGTAAACTTAAATAAATTCTATAAAAAGTAAAAGCTTACCTTTAAAAGTTTCTTCTTGAATTGTGCACCTCAAAACAGGGATAAACACACAAGGGCACATCTCCACATTCACGGCAAATCCTACTAGTTTCCTTTCGGACACCTTTCTTGCGGCACACCAGACATTTTCTAAATGAACACGACTTTTGCTGTGGGTGGTACCCTTTTAGGAAAATGTTTTCCTTCAAGTATGAGGGGTGCTGGGGTGGTGGATTTCTTACCCCCAGTATGGAGAGGTCTCTGAATTTTATAGTGCTCAATTAGGCTGCAAGCTATTGATATGAGAAAGTCCAGGTACGTCATTGTCTTCCGTGGGTTTAGAGCACTCCAAATTACTAAACAATTGTATATGGTTATATCCAGCTGAAAATACTTTTTTATACCATTTGATTGTTGTTTGCAAAGAGGGATATGCGTGTAATACCTGATCTCTTAGATCCACTCCACCCATATGCATATTGTATTCCTGGATATCGGGCTTGAAAATTGACTTTTTTATACCATTTGATTGTTGTTCGCAAAGAGGGATATGCGTGTAATACCTGATCTCTTAGATCCACTCCACCCATATGCATATTGTATTCCTGGATATCGGGCTTGAAAATTGACATTTTGTTACGAGCCCAATTTTTCCAGTATCAATCATCAAAAACTTAGAGTTGCAATTGCATAATGCTGTAACAACCCTCCTGTCTTTCCAAGCAACATGGGTCAAGGTTGGGAGCTGATGCACCTGCATTTTTCCTCTTAGAGCCTTCGTATTCACATCTTTTGGCAAACCAATACGATTTGAGCATACTGTTCCAATTGCATTTTTTTTTCTTTTGTGTAAGGCCATGAATAATTTAGGGGAACTGTACCAATTATCTAAATATACAGTCCTACCCTGATCAAGTACAGATTCCATCAGGTGCATTACTATGGAACCAGATAACCCCAAATCTTTTTCTCCGGTGTTAACAGTCCCTTGGCGAGTGTATATGCAGCTATTGTAAAGTTATCCTGTTTTACTTTCACATACATCAAAACTCCTTATGCCAAATCTGGCCCTCTTTGTTTTGATGTATTGTTTCCAACCTAAGCGGCTCTTCCAAAGCATCAGGCTTTCATCAACAGTGATCTTTTCACTAGGCACTTAATTTTCTTTGAATTTTGAAATAATGTAATCAAAAACTGGTCTGATTTTGTATAGTTTATCATTGACATTTTCTGTGCAGGTGAAATGAAAGAAGCGCAAAATGGAAGTAAACCTGTTATTTGACATGTATTTCCCAAAAAATGGGGTAGCTAGCATGTCATCTGTAGACCAGTGCATGTCTGGCGTAGGTTTACGAATAACACCCATGAGCATGATTAGACCAAGTAGTCTGTAAATCTCATTCATTGTTACTTCTGTCCACTTCTGAATTCTACTCTGAATTCCTAAATTGCCTTTAGAAATCAAGTCTTCACCCTACTCGCATATACATTTGTTTCCGAAACAATGATAGATAGTAAGTCAGTTGTAAAAAATTTTGTGAAAATGTCAATTGGTTGGCTGTCAGAAGTTAGCTGAGTATGCGGTTGTACATCAGAGGTTGTGCTTGTGAAGGTACGTCTATTTGTGTTAGAGTTATTTTGACACCTCCATAATGTTGATTCTTCATGAACACCTGTCGGAAATGAGTCATTTTCATCCTCACTGCTACCTATATCCTCAACACCCCCCTCAAAACGTGAAAACTTGCCATCAATGTCCAAATGACTGGCTAACAGCAAAAAGTCTTCCACATTTTCTGATGTAATATCAGAAGCCCGCACTCTTCCTACACAAATAATTTATTTGCTACATTACTAGTTTAAGCCATGATTAGCACCGAGGAAACTATTTCAAATGTGTTTTAGCTAAAGAAATTGCTCAGAACTCTGACACAGTCAAAATTACTATATGACCTGAGCGAAGAAAACAGTTTCATCAGCTACCATAAAACTTGGTTGTGCAATTAGCGAGATGCTGACGGAGGTTTCTTTCCAGCCTGTGTAACGCAACATATACAATTACTATTGCGTGGTAGCATAAACTGAAACCTATAAACCTTGAACCCAACACTTCGCTTATGCAGCTGATATACACATATAGTTTGTAAAACAAAAATACTCAGCATTAGGCGCATTCAACGCAAAGAATGGCTTTCTGTACAGTTATATAAATTAATGAAATTTAAACGATTTATTAATATAGCCTCTATTTTAATGATACCGTAGATGTGTACTGCCTTTAATGGGCTTTAAACCATTTTTTGTTTCACTAAAATAACTTAATAAATACGGAAGATACAAATATTTATTGATGCATCAGTTAACAATGTAAATGTCTTGTTCTGTTTATTGGGTATCCGTTCGCGTTCGTGCAGGGTTTAAATGGCCATCGGCGAAGCGGTTAAGTCAGACCAAGTGAAATGCCGATGCCTGGGGAAATGTCCTAAACCAGTTAGCTGTAACTCCACGCAGGTAACAGGGCAAATACTGTGCTTTTGCCTCTTGATTCCAGCCATTGGCCACTACAATAGTGTCAAAATTGTAAAGGTAAGCAAAAATATCTTGTCCAGGTCTGCCTTTGAAAATTTGCGGGTCGATAAACGGGCGAGCAAATGGCATTATTGGGGCAAAGGAAGGTTTAGTATTTAAGTCCTCATGGGTGGAAGGACCGTCTTGAGGGGCGGACGTGGTCATAGTATCGTCTTGTGCCGGAGTGGATGAGGAAGTTGAGCAGGTGGGAGGGGTGGGTAACTTGGGGCCAGATTCCGTTAAGTCCCCTATACTTAGCTTCTGGGCTTATCAATGAAATATTGGAGAGGTGGCTGATTACTGCTCCTCTGATTAAGTTCCTTCAAAAATTGCCAAAGATTGGTAATGACGGAGGAAATGACTAATATCGTTAGCTAAGTGATATACCTGAACTGAATTATTTAGCGCTAATTGTTGGTCCTGAATAAGGTGGCAAATTGCTTGACCTACAGTTCTATCACTGGGACACTGGGACTATAAGTCCATTAAGAATAAATAAACAGCATGAAGGTACCCACAAAACAACTAATTGCATACACCATCAATGCAAGTCACAACAATACCAAAAAACAAGGTAGGCAACAATATAAAATAGCATGACATCAGCACATCATAAAAACAAAATTCAGTAATAATATACCTGAAAGAAAATATATGTCAGTATTCTGTGCAGGTACTAAGAACAAGAATACATGGTAATCATGAGCTAACTTGCAATCTAAAGGTAACTGTTTAATATATGTAAATCAGCAGTGATATTCTGGAACTAAGCAATTATTCATAACCATAATGTGTTGCAGTAAGGAACTCATTAGAATGTCAAAGTAACCATTTATTTAAAATTACTTATCTTGTGTACTATGTAAACTAAACATTGCCATATATGCATTGAGAAGTTATATAAAAACAAATAATAAAGGAAGCAGAATTGATGGGAATATACACACCAAGGGATGAAATTTAAAAGTATTAAAATTTGGAAACAAAAATAAAAATTTTTTCCTTTGTCCTAGAAAATGCATATACCAAATGCTGAAGGAAGAAAAATTCTTATTCACAGAATCATCAACCTACTTTTGGAAATAACAATACAAGATTTACTGATCATAAAACTGAGTTACACCTGTAAAAAAAGTGTTAAACAGTGTGGGTGGGCTGGCAGGGTTAACCACGGTGATTGTTAGGCTGCTAAATAAAATGTCAAAAGGAGTCCATAATTACGAATAAAATTTTTGGCAAAATTAGCAACTGTTATAAAGAAGAGAAAAAAATGAACAAAACAATGTGGCATTATCCAAATGACAAAAGTTACAAAGGGGCTGGTTGGAGGATTGTAAGTTGGATTAAAGTAGGGGGTGATAGGAATTGAGAGGTACAGGAATCGAAACCAAATTTCTAACTATAAGGGTGGTAGAAACCGGCGCATCTGCCATATGTTGTGTGTGGGTTTGTAAGGTGAGGTTTACTCATACATCTCTAATTGACAAGGGGTGTAGCTGAAGGGATAGGAAGATCAGAGGTAGAACTTGGAAATATGGGAAGTGACATGAGGGACTAGAAGTAACACTGAATTAACCCCAAGTGGATGCGTATATTCCCAGCATTGACAAGCTATGTACAAAGCACACCCTGGCCTTGAAGAGTCTGGGGGTGCAATCAAAAAGTAGTTACATAAAAATCATGATGTGCATTTTACCTTTGGTGATGTGTTGCCATAGACTGAGTGGTGGAGATCGGTAGGATGGTGTAGCTTGGTTGGCCTCTCCCGCTGGTTAGACCCAAGTCGTCCTAAGTTCGGGCGATGATGTAAGATGAGTGCCTAGCGAGGTGACATCCCCTCAAATGTTAAACCAACAAAGGTTGGTGGCTGACTAACTCTCTCTGGGCCCCTGCATGCACTGAATTTTTGATACTTTTAATCATTCCCCCTGCCTAAAGCTGGCAGTTTCCAGAAGGTTCGATTCTCTTACCTCATGCTAATTCAGCTGTTCAATCCACCAGAACTGTTATTGTCCGCGCATTCCTAAGTTACGTAAACCGGTGGCGAGATCATGCCACACCATCGTATGAACTTACGCTAGCCGAAAAAAGATGAATTGATGGTTCAGAGTCCACGTTTGGTCGCCTCACAGACTAGCGTTACATGTGTGCTTAATTTTCCACCAGAAATGAACTCTTATCATGCCAATAATTAAAATAACGTCTTTCCTATCCAAGAATAAAGTAATTTTTAAATTCCACTCGGACCTATACGTAACAATATGTAATTAGATTTGAAAAAGTGAGATATTTTCAGTCTTCTTTGCAGATTCTGTCATCGATGGAACCAATGTGGTTAGTTGCTGAAAGGGAGTTGAAGGATCTTACTTGATTGTTCCACTGATTCTAAGTACTGTGTTGGCTTTCTTGGCTTGAACTGACAAGTGTTTTCTAGTATATCAGCAGTGAATCAAGGCTTGTTTATAGACAGTGGCTTACGTTAATTTAACTATGCAGTGAATTGCAGGTTAAAGTTTTTGCCCTTTTGGAGACAGTAGTTTATCCTAGTCTTTTTTGCAAAATGACTATCAAGGATTAATGCTGTTTTCACATGAAGTAAAGCAAGTGAGAAATGAAAATATATGTACCAAAATGGGATAAAAATCTGCTGCATTGATTTCTGATAAAATAGGTAAACACCGAATTAAAGTCAAAGTTCTATTTGAAGTAAAAAAGCTCAAATGCCTTACATTCATGTGACTTTTCTACCCATTCAAATAACACAGGGCTGTGATATTTTGACATTTTACATAAAAGTGGGTCAGTTAGAGTGAAAAATGTAATCTCCCTCCCTGTAACGCCCATAGTGTTTACGTAATTCCTAAAGTTTCCTGTTTTTAAATTTCCTGCATATTATATACTAATCTCTGTTTCATATAACCTTGCCCAGCTGAAATGTATCACTCCGCGTTCAACAACCCTCCCCCTCGCCCTAATTGGCTAATGCTTTCGCGTCATAGGCCATAGGCGGTGCCTTCCCCTCACATTTAAACCTGCAGTAAATGTCGTAATAATTGCCGGGAAGATAAATAAAATCAACAAAAATCATACAAATAAGGATATGAAGGCATGCAAAAATACAAGTTCATAATGAACTGAGCAAATTGAAACAGAATGACTGAGCGATGAAACTGAAAGAGCTTATAATGAAAGGCCTTTGGCCTTTTCCACTGGGAATTTTTAAACCAGCACACATACCTTTCAAAAATGCTTGTCTTTCAGTCTTAAAAGTCGTGTCACACCATACTTTACTTTTCGTGTGTTCTTCGTGTATATTCAGCGATTTGTATCTTGGTGCAGTGTGGTTGTCCTTAAATAGCGTCTTCGCCACACAGCAATATCGCCTCTGTCTTTTAGCACATTTTTCTTGCCTCTTTTTTCATTCACAAATCCCAGCTGTATAAGCAATCTGCTGAAATTTGGTAAATCTGCATCCTCATTTACAGCAGAGGAAATGTTACTTATGTTAGGGAGTTCGTTTCTAAAGAAAAACTACACCATGACGACGCACTACACTTTTCACGTATTTTCTCCGAGCACGCACTTTTGTTTATTCCTGCTTTTGCCTGGAAGTTTTCCTGTTTCCTCAATTTCATGTCGCGATGTTCCTACAGATCTAGCACTCACACCTGTAACTTCAGAGCACAGCTGTTCGACTTCTCTCACTGACAAAGACGGATTCTTCTCTGTGAGTGCATTAAACACATGCAACACAATTCTTTTTTCGCATGTTTGTAAATAATTATCCTTGCGATACTTCAGCGAAAAACTGGCGGTAGACTCTGCCATTATACATATAATTACATGCGCAATAAACGATCAATAAAATAATTTAGCTCCCGCACTCTCGAATGGCGATGCATGACTAATCCAGTTCAAAACAAGGTCAGTGATAAAAGTCATATAAACAAATGTCTCCACTACCGCTAAATCACGTGCTATCATGCCATGTGCTTGAGAGCAAAGGAACCTCCTCTTTAATTCGTTTAAGAATTAACATGCATTTCAGATAAATCAACTCTGTTGCGTAATATATTTAATTAAAACACTTACGAAAATATAAATTTGACAATTCTCTTCCAACATATAATGATATATCACCATGTTAAATAACGAACTAATTTTTATCGCACGACAGTCATTACCACAACAGCAACCAATGAGAGGTGATTAGGCCACGTGACCGTTAAGAGATACTGGGCAAGCTTACGTGAAACAAGGTATACAATAAATGGTAAAGTAATTTTGATGGAGAAACTTGGGCAATCCTTCTGAGCTTACAAAATCTTCTATATCATACAAATAAATTATAAAAATTTGTATATTATCTGACTAAAGCAGCTATAATATCCACATCTGACATAACATCTAAACTCCTAAATATTGCAGAATACCACAAAGTCTTAAAACAGTTAATTTAAATAAAAGACTAATGTTATGCATGATTGGAGGAATTTAGTAACAGTGACGTCAAAATTAATTGAAAAAACTATTGTTAGTTGGTTTTTTGAACTTCATCATTTACATTTCATATTATTGAGGGACTAGTTTCGGAAGCCATTGCGTCAGTTGGATAGAGGTTCAAAGTAGATGCAATGGCTTCCAAAACTCTTCCCTCAATAGTATAAAAATGTAACTGATGAAGTTAAAACCGACCACAAATAGTTTTTTCAATTGAAAGACTAATATTTCAATGGATACTAGCACATTGCAGAATGAAACAGCTAACTTTCAAGCCAAAAAAAAAGGAAATAAAATTATGTCAAACTCATTTGAGCCACTAAGTTTTCACTCTATCAAAAGAATTATTATATCAACATACAATCAAAAATTAAAGTAGATAATATATTACAATCAAAAGGAAAACTATGGGAAAATGTAGGTAACAGCATGTCTAGAATCAATGCAGTACCATGAAAATCCTCTGAAGCAACTTTTAGACTTCTAACAGGCCATGACTGTCTCAATAAACATTTATTAAGGATTGGTAAAGTGAAATCTCCTCTGTGTTATTTCTGTACACTTAAAGAAGATATGGATGGAAACCATCTACTCCGCTGCCCAACCTTTAGTCAACATACCAACATAACATGCAAGAGAGTGAATAGCTGCAGTGCCAACTGCTTAGCATTAGATACCAGCCAGCCAACCAGTAGATGGTAAAGTGGTTAAACATGACTGACTATGAAAGGATTGATACTTCTTGAGCTGTTTTAAAGTACACAACAGTATCACAGTGATTTGAATATAAATGCGAAGTGAAATTTGTGTGTGTCAATGTTACAAGGTTATTTCAAATGGGCCTAATAATGACAACTTCATCAGGTCATGAAATGACCCCAATGTGTTTTATTATATCTGTGGCTCTCTGACTCTCAAAGGCAGGAGGGAGAACATAACCTCATTTGTGAAATTTTAACATATCTAATTTTGGTATTATGAAGATATGGTGAGATTACAACAGGAATGAATGGATGCTATTTATAGATTCTAACAAAAGAATCCTCAAGGCCATGCTTGTACACATTGGAAATAAGTATGATGCAGTGCCAGTGCATATTTTGTGCACTTAAAAGAAAGCAATGAAAACTTTGAGATGCTGCTGAAGGCATTAAACTATTCAAAACACCATTGTGCTGTATGTGGAGACCTGAAAGTAATAGTAGTGCCTCTGGACAAGTCAGGCTTTACAAAGTTTCCTTGCTTCTTGTGCCTCTGGGATAGTCGTGTCCTTGATTTACATTGGACTAGAAGAGAATGGTCCACCAGAACAGCAGTGAAGCCTGGGGAGAAAAATGTATACAAGAATCTCTAGTGAAACAGAAAATCATCTACTGTGAATCGTGAAAGAGTGTCAAAGCATTGCCTAAAGATGGTGAGTGTTTTAAGTATGTAAGTTCCAAATTTTACATTCTATCTGAGGCTAACTTCAAGAAGGAATAATTATGAGCCTGAACATTAGAAGTTTGATGAAAGATGGAGTGTTCGAAAATGTACTAACCAAGAGGAATGACTGCCTTAGACAGGTTTTAAGAATATGGTTGAAAATTTCTTACAAGGGAACTATCACTAATGCTCATACCTGTATTCGCTTGAGAGTTTGATGGCATCATCTTTGCTTTATGTGGGTCAGGTGCATCAAAAATGTGCTGTAGAATAGAACCGCAATGCCCAAAACTGAAGCCTGAAAAGTGCAGCATACAACGACTTTCAAGTAGCTGCTGGACATCCCTCGTGAGCTCTCTGCTGGTGCTCCTTACATATGCCTGTGTGTAAACCGCTGCCCTCGGGGGTAAACAACACCTCCCATACAATGCTGTGTTATTATGACTGTATATTCCTACGTATTCTGGACTCATTTTTGAGTACTTCCACCTATACTCCACACATGGTATTTGATACACGGGCCCACTTTTTAGCAGAGATGATGCCATCAAACTCTCAAGCGAATACAGGTATGAGCATAGTGATAGTTCCCTTGTTAGGGAATCTGAATTGGCCCAGATCTCAAAGCCCTTGTGGAAAACATGTTGATAGCTCTGAAAATTTTTTGATGCAATATGAGCTTTAAAATTAATTTTCTTAACAGACATCTTGACTTCTTTCTTGACAATCTTGGAGATTTTAGTGAAGAACATAGAGAAAGCGCTCATCAAGACATGAAAGACATAGAATCACATTATCAAGGCAGGTGGAATGAAGGGAAATTGCCTTGACTACTGTTGGTCTCTAAAAGGAGATAATATAGATCTTCAGCATAGAAGAAAATCATGAAGACAAATTTCAACATGAAGAGAAAGTGGTGCTGAAAAATTCCAGTGTTTCTGTAAGACTTGGAATACGTTGAACTTAAATTGTGATTATGTCTATGAACAAATGAGTGCTGTTTGATTTTGTTTACTGTATACATTTGTAACAATTTACAGGATACTAGTATAGCTGTAAGTTGCTAGATTAATGTATTAAAATGTCTTACTATAAATATGTATAAATATGACAATTTTTATAGCATTATTACAGTTTTCCTATACATGATAACCAAAATATGACTTCACATTCAAGAGAGACCAACATTATTAACAAATCACCCTTCGAGATTAAAAGCCTTGAACAAAAATTTAATTTCTCAGCCCTATGTAACCTGTTATTACAAAAGCTTATTCTTCTACTTCATACTAATCGAAATAAACATTTCCAGGAATGGTTTTATTACATTTTCTTTGTAGATACATGAATCACGTTATACATATACACATACATGAAAACACGTGTAGTAGTGGGCTAGGATGTTGTGCTTTGGTTCCCTGCCATGGAAATGTGCCTGGGATCGATCCCACCTCTGGTGTATGCAGATTTTAAGTCCCGTGTGTAGGAGCGGTGCCCACTCAGCATTGTGAGGAATTTTAGGAGTAACAATGGGTAACGGATCCTGGTCAAGAAAGCCGACTTTCCAAGTGGGGGTTTTGTGATGCGGACCATATGTCCTCCCCATATCAGCTGGATGATCTCCTATCTCTGCCTTGTGTATGTGGGCGTGAGACCAGCAGTTGGATTTGCCAGCTGTGGCTCATGTGCAGGCTGTTATTATTATTTATTATTAGATAAATGAATGAGAGAATACAATAGGCTTAAGTGATCAAATCTTTAAAAAATGGGTTGCTATTTGATGGCTTTGAAACTCTGGTCTTTGCTTGACTGTGGGAAAACATTAAATATTGATTTTGCTGTTGAAAAAGTAATTGACAATTGTAACCAATAATAAAGAATATATCTGAAATATTAAAAGACTTATTGAGTCATACTTTATTAAAACTTTAAACTTCAATCACATCATTATTAAAAACAGAAACGTTTTTGAGTCCATTCCAGTCCCATTATCAGCTGATTGGTGACTGACCACTATCTCCACAATCATATGTCATGTGGATATCTTGTAATTGGCTCCTTCTCTTGAAAATTTCTTACATAAGGTCATGAGACCACTCACTGAGAGCATATCAGCATTTAGAATACGTGGAATGTTTTTACAATAAAAATCTTCTCCCATGTTGTAAGTTCGAGTTTTCTTGTTAATGGTTTTAGTAATTTAATCTCCTCTCCAATGTGGTTATTATTGTTCCAAAAATGAAAAGCAACTGCCGATTTTTCTGTTTGTATATATTTTATGTTCCTTTGTGGTTCTGTTAATCTAGTTTTTAAATTCCCTTTTGTCAAACCAATGTAAAGCTTGTCACAATCCTCACAATCTATCCTATATATGCCTGATTTTTGTTCTGGTGCTATTATGTTTTTTTAAGGGATTATTTAATAGCTTTTTGAGTGAAAATCTGTTTTGTGATGTTAGTGTCATGTCATAAGCTTTAAATATTCGTTCAAACTAAGGAAATGCCCAAGTGCGGAACGTAAATTTTTGTATTTTCAGTTTTTATCTGACTTTTGAAGAGTAGGGACCTGTTTTAATTTCTTTTGTCTACATTCCTAATTGATCATTTTGCTGGTTGAATTGGGATTAAAACCATTTTTCTTTGCTGTATTTAGTGCTGTTAAGTTTGTGAACCAAGCTTCTAAGAGCTGCTAATTTATGTGATAGAGGATTGAAACTATTGCACTTTATGTAATTATCCATGTAAGTAGGTTTCCTGTATATTCCAAGTTTTAAATGATCATTTTGTTATAAAATCATTAAATCTTAGAAGGGTAATTGATTGTCTTCCTCAGGCTAGATTGTGAAGATTGTAACAGTTGTTAACTGAGTTGACAAAAAGGAATTTATAAACTGGATTAACAGAATACGGAAGGAAGATAGAATATAAACAAACAGAAAAATTGGCAGTTGCTTTTCATTTATGGAACAATAACCACCACATTGGAGAGGAGAGTAAATTACTGAATCATTAACAAAGTTGGACTTAACATGGGAGAAGATTTCTATTGTAAAAAGCATTCCACATATTTTAAATTTTGATGTGCCATTGGTGAGGGGTCTAATGAACTTACATAGGAAATTTTCCGATAGAGTGAGTCAGTTACAAGAGATCCATACGATAACTGATTTTGAAGATAGGGGTCAGTTGCCAATCAACTGATGATGGGACTGGAACAGTCCCTAAAATGTTAATGTTTTTCATAATGATGTGAGTGAAGTTTTAATGAAGTATGACTCAATAAGTCTTTTAATATGAAATTTGCTTCACTTTTAACAATACTTTTTTTTATTCATAACTATTTCAAGCTCTGAAATGTCTTATGCCTCAAACATTTTTATTTCACCTAAATTGTGTGGTGTAGTGAAATCTATATTTTTTGTGCAGTAAGTTTTTACCTCTCTTATGGTTTACATGTTACACAAAATAAATTCAAAATCAATAAGACTTTATGGGCTGTTCCTAAAAAGTTCAAGGTATACATTTAATTTGTCATTCAGATATCTCAAACATATAGAATTTTAATCAAAATTTTTAGAGCCATTTTTGAGAAAATTAAAATTAATGATAATTTGTTCATGTTGAGTTTGAGTTAGTGGTTTTTAAGTTTGAAATAGAGTTTTTCGCTTACTGTGGGGATTTTAAAAAATTGTGCAACTCACTTTTGAGACACCCCTCGTAAAACAGTTATTTTCAGAATTGATTGGCTTATCATAGATAAGTGAAGTTATAATTTATTAAACCCCAAATAAATGTTATTGTAGATACATTTTATTAAATAAGGTTTCAGTATGTATGATAAATGTAAGTGGAAAGGATAATGGTTTCTTAAAGTGTAGGAAATTCTGCAGCAGTTAGGCATGGAGAACTGTGAATTAAGAGGTGTATCAAGACAGTAAATTCTGGGGAAAAGTAAACTTAAGGTTGGAGGATATTGAAAGACACAAAATATTTGATAGTATGAATGACAAGAGTTTTCTGAGGCTGTACAGCTGTATAAAAATAGAATGGGACAGTCAAAGATGCACAGAGATTTGTGCTAAAATTAATGGAGAAGCATTTGCAGAGGCTAAAACTGAAGTTATGAATTTAAAAGATTTAAGATGGACAGTAGTAAAATGTCAGTGTATAGAGAAACAAACACAGTTTTCCATTGTTTAGTATACTGCAATCCAACAAAATGATGGCAGGAACAGGAATGGCAACATAAATGGAAAATTTAGATGAGAAATAGTTAATTGGAAAGAGTTTAATTGCAAAATGAGAAAAAAAAATCTGAAAAAATTAGGTAATTATTTGGACAAGTTCAGAGAGAAATCAAAAGGAAGGTAAAATTGAGCCAATTATATAAGAGGCAGTAGGTCAGTTATAAATAAGAATAGTGTAAGCTTAATAATGTCTATATAAAAGTTAAAGTTATTGACAGTGAATCAACAAATATACAAGGGTAATCCCAAAAGTAATGTCTCCAACTTTTTTAAAATTTAAATAAACATTTATTTTCAACAAATGGTACATAGAATTTAAACTTGAACATTTTTCTATTTTTCCACATAATCCCATTTCGATCAATTCATTTTTGTAAACACTGTGGCAGTTTTTGTATGCCCATATTATACCAGTCTGCTGCCAAGCTCTTGAAGCGTCAAACCCCATCTTTCACCTCGTCCTCACTAAAATGCCATGACAATGTTAAAAATGTCGGCAAGTGGTGCAGAGAGTTTGCAGATGGTCGCACGGAAATTCACGAGGAAAGAAGCGGTATACCGTCAATTCCTAGTAAAACTCGCAGAGATTGAAGAAATCGTGCTTCGAGATCGGCACATTAGTCTTGAGCTGTGCATTGTTGTTTCTAAGATTTCTCGAAGCACCATTTACAGATCTGTGACTGAAGAGTTGAAATTTCGGAAAGTGTGTGCCAGATTGTTCCCAAGAATACTGACAGAAGATCACAAAAGGCAGCGCGCTGAAAGTTCTTGCCAATTTCTTGAATGCTATGCTGACGTAAAGGACAACCTTTTGGATTCAGTAGTCACAGGTGATGAAACTTGGGCTTTCCAAGTTGACTATGAGTATCACTTGTTTCCCAAATTGCAAGAACACTTGGCTGGAAGGCGTTTTAGTGACGGTGAAAGATGGGGTTCAACGCTTCCTCAAGAGCTTGACGGTGGACTGGTATAACATGGGCATACAAAAACTGCCACAGCGTTTACAAAAATGAATCGATTGAAATAGCGATTATATAGAAAATAGAAAAATTTTCAAGCTTAAATTCTATGTACCATTTGTTGAAAATAAACGTTTATTTAAATTTTAAAAAAATTGGAGACCTTATTTTGGGATTACTCTCGTAGTACAATAAATACTTTCTGAAGCAACTTCACTTCTTTGTTTTTAAAATATAGATTCAAAAGAACATGTTTCAGAATCAATCAATTCCATCTTTAGCTACTTTGTTGACTATTTATGCTACATTACTTTCACTAGGTGATGGATTGTTCAGTATCTTATTTCCATCTACTGAAAGTAAAACAAGTTTGTTGACAGAATCAATTGACAGTATTTCAAAATTTATTAGATGACCTTATTTTTCAAAATATTGTATCTTTGAAAATGTAATCATTAATTACAAAATATGTCATTGTGAATTTATATTTTAAAAACAGATAAGGGAGATTGTGTCACAAAGTGTTTATTGTATTATAATATAAGGCAGTAAAAATTATGATCACTAATATATTAATAACCTGGAGGTGCATTGGGATGGATTAATGTAGCAAGTATTTTGGTATAGAGATAGAGGTGATATGATTAGCTTAAATTAGATTATACTTTGTATTAGACTGTTTGCAGAGTAAGTTAGTATTTAATGTTGTGATGAGAAAATAAGCATATCTATAAATGAAGCAATACTTTTAAGCAGGAACTGGCTTTGCTGCTGATCTTATGTATTGTACTTTTGATATAACACTGAAGGCAATCGACTGGCAGTTGGATACGATGATGGGTGCGTGAAGGTGTTTGATATGAAGAGATGTTTAATTGTTGGTCAAGTACCAGCAAATCCAGAAATACAAGATAGTATACTCTCCATGGACTCCAGCTTTGATAACAATCTGTTGTTATATGGAGATCAGGATTCACATGCATACCTGATGAGGACTCAGACAGGAAAGGTAAGAACATATCTTCTACTTTAATGCTTTTTTTGTATAGCAAGAATTGCTGTTGTACTGTGTAGCTTTATGCTTGCTGGCTTTCTTAATAATTGGTGCTAATAAAATGTGTTGCATTTATTATGCAGTAGAGTGAATCCAGTTATAAGAAAAAGAGTTTTATGGTAGTTCCCATTAATTAGAAATGGTTAACATTACACTAAACTGAAGTGCTGCCATATTACAATGGAATTATTAATTTCAAGTTGGTGAGTAAATGTTAGGGAAACAAGACATAATTTTCAAGGCAGTTTTAATGTTCATTAAAATATACAGTATTATGATGAACATTTCATCCACTCCTGAAACCTGTGGGAAGAGTGGTCTTCTCTCCACAGAAATAAACTTGGCTGTGTCAAGGAACTTTCGATTCCCTGGGTAACCTCTTGCTGTTTCGCTCATCAGGAGGAAGTGAGCCTGGCTTGGTTACAGATTGGCCACTGTATTTTTAGCCAGAGTTTTATGTTAAAGGGGGACCCTGCTCCAGACTGCCCACTTTGCAGTGGAGCTCTGTCGGTCTGCCATGTGTTTTAACCTAGCAGATGTTCACCAGTCTCTCCAGCTGCAGGGGAAGCAGTGGCCAAAGTATTTAAGTTGCTTTTAAATGTTGATTTTAGAATTTAGTCCAAAATTTTACCCCTTTTAAGCTTCTGTTAGATTTTGACTTATGTGTATGTTTTTTATCTGTGATTTTATTTAGGATGGATCTGTTTTAGTTCTTTTATCCCCGTTTTAGCATGATTTGGTTTTCATGGGCACTTATGACCGCCCAGTTGAGCATCCATAAACACCATCATCACTCTGAAACCATTAACCAGTTAAGCAGATAATTCTAATTTCTTGATTAATGAAAAAATACTTTGTATTTTAATGTGCAAATAAATTGAATTCTTTGCTTAAAAAAGGATTTTGTTCTACAGATGTATTTTTTAGACGTGGCATATGATCTAATGTTGCGCAGTAGCTTATGGTCAAGTCCACTTGTTTATTTGGAAGAAAAGGGGGTGTCAGGTTAGTCATCTGCCATCTAACCCACTAGCTTTATCATCAATCTGCTGGTGAAAGCAGAGATTTTATCCCTACCATTAATTCACATGATGTCTCTTGTGCACATTCGAGCAAGGTTATGCGCCAGTCTAAAAAATACATTTGTACTTCTAGATTGAAAGAAAAAAATCCATGACAAAAAAAAAGGTCATAAATCTGATTGTGATATGATGAACTAACCTAAAATAGTTATTCCTTGTACAGATGAAATTTATTTTAAACTATGACCCATTTGTCAATTTTTCATACTTCTGCAATTGTTGAAAACATCATACTATATATATGGTTCTAAGTGAGATAATGCTTCTCTATAATTCTATTATCACCGTTACTGTCATTTTTCTAAATGTGTTTAGATATTGATAAGTCTACATCTAAGGCTAAAAATATCTAAACTAGCTATGTTTTCTCTGTTTGCTGTATTATTTAATATTGGTCAAGTATTTTCCTTATCACAAAGAGAAAACTTCCCTTTTGCTTTTATGCATAATTACAGTATTTCACACAATAACCTCCCAGAAATAATACTCTTAAGTAATTTTGTACTTCAGATAATTAGAATTGTTACACTATTGTTTGTATAAGAATGAACTCCAAAGCCCGCCTCGGTAGGATAGATGGTAGCGTGTCTGCCTCACGTTCAAGAGGTCCCGAGTTCGAATCTTGGTCAGGTTGAGTTACATGGATAAAGTTTTTTCCAGGGTTTTCCCTTATTTTGAAAGACGAATGACATGTAACTCTAAGCTCTATGGACCTTGAGCTCATTTGCGCATCATTTCACCCATTCCATTCACCGTCCGATATGACTTAATGCTGGAGGACGTAAATTACAACAATAACAACATATATGAACTCCAAAATCTGTTGAAATTTAACTGTATTGGAACACCACAATGAAGCGAAATAATTATTAAATTATAGATGAGTTGTATTTATTATTATATAAATAATTAATAATATGTGCTTATGCACTGTAACTTGAGCACAGTCTGGATTGCAGCTAGATAAGCATATTGTAAAAGTCAGTAATCCAGTTTTACCTAGAATTTATGCGCTACATAAAATTAATAAACCTGGAAATAAAATGAGATCCACTGTAAATTTTATGAATTCTCCTACTTATAATCTAGATAAATGGTTAATTAAAAAAATTTAATACTTTTAATAAATTTGAAAGCTTAAGTATTAAAAATTCTTTTGAATTAGTAACTAAGAATAGCAATGTCCTATTTAAAAATGATGAACTTGTTTCCTTTATGTAACAGCTTTATTTTCTAGTATTTCTAGAGAAAAACTTGATGTTTTTGAAAAAATGGTTGAGTTCTATAGATTTGAACAAGGACTTAATAGATTATTTTATAAAACTTTCAAAATTTTTTTCAATCTTAATGGTAAATTTTATCAACAGACCTCTGGAGTAGCAATGGGTAGTCCTCTTTCACCTTTTCTTATTGATCTTTTTATGAGCTATTTTGAAATACAAGTCACTTAAGCATTCCCTTTAATTTTTAAAATGTGGTATAAATATGTGGATGACATTTTTGTACAGTTCCTGATAGACAGATAGATGATGATTTAAAGCTTCTGAATTTGCAGAAAAAGCTATAAAGTTCACATTGGAAATTGAAAATAAAATAACGGTTGCCTTCCTTTTCTGGATGTAAATATAATAAAAGATAATAAATTATATTAAAATAAACATAATAATAAATATAATTATAAATATAATAAAAGATAATAAATATATTATCGGGGATTTACCGACCACCAATGTTTGAAAGCACATTTCCTACCATCTGCTGGCACTACATCTGAATTACATGAGCGAAAATAGCCGACTACAACAGCTCTATAACTGCGTACCCATATATGGGTTTCTGCTTGCGAAGGGTTAATATAAAATTAAAACACATAATTAACATTGCTTTAATTAATGGTTTTAATACATTTTATACACGAAAGGATAGGAAAATTTAAATAACAAGAAAATGTAAATGAAATTTCTACCCTTAAAGAAGGAAAAGATGAGTATAATTTGAAAAAGTTAGGTACTTATCCTGGGGAAAATAAAAAATTTCATAATGTTTTTTAAAGAATTTGGTATGTTGGTTCCTCAGAATAAATACAGCATAAAAAGTCTACTACATTTTTCTAAAACAGATAACAAACATTTCAGATGATAAAAAATCTGTCATTTATGAAGTTAACTGTTCAGAGTGCATTCAGATTTACATTGGTAGCACCAAACATCATTTGGAAACCAGAGTAAAGGAACATTTGAGAAATATTAAATATAAACTGATAGATAAGTCACTTGTGGCAGATCAGTTTTGGTCATTTAACCATGAAATAAATCCAGAAGTTAAATTATTAAAACAATTGAATAGACCAATAGATTTAATGGTTTGGGGAAAATATTTATTGTGAAAAATAAAAATCCCGTAATGAATTTTGAAATGCTGCCAATAGATTTGGACAGTAAGTTTGTGTTGCACCCAGTAAATGGCAGCACAATAGTGAACTATCCTTCTACCGGAAGTAACAGAAAAGCTAATCAGCTGAGGCTGTGATGAAAACATCACAAAACGGTCCCAGAAAATTTCGACAATTTTAAACAGATAAGTGGAGATGGAAATTATTCATTTCTTCACACTAGGCATATACATGCTAAGGTATTGGACTGATAGAGTCGACATGAAAAATTCAATGCCACGGACGGCATTTGAACCACAGATCTACTGGTTTCCCTCCAGTTGCTCTTACCCATTGAGCTACCATGGCCAAGTTGCTGTCATGACATTAAATTCTCCAATTGACTCATATATTTCCCCGGTAAACCACTAGGGGCTCTCGCATCCAAGATATACCACTTGTGGCGACTTACTATTGTAAGTACTTGAGTCTCAGGCTTCATCATTTAACCCTTTTATTATTTAAGTTAATTGATGGAAATTATTCATTTCTTCACACTAGCCATATACAGGCTAAGGTATTGCATTGATAGTCGACATGAAAAATTCAATACCACGGCCGAGATTTTAACCATGGATCACGGATCTATGTCAACTCTATCAATCCAATACCTTAGCCTTATATGGCTAGTGTGAAGAAATGAATCATTTCCATCAATTAAGTTAAATAATAAAAGAGTTAAATGATGAAGCCTGGAACTCCAGTACTTACAATAGTAAGTTGCCACAAATGGTGTATTTCGGATGCCAGAGCCCCTAATGGTTTACCGGGGAAATATATGAGTCATATGAGAATTTAATGTCATAACGGCAACTTGGCCATGGTAGCTCAATGGGTAAGAGCGACTGGACGGAAACCAGTAGATCCGTGGTTCAAATCCTGGCTGTGACATTGAATTTTTCATGTTGACCATCAAGATAAGTGGAGTTTGCTACCAAGTGTTATAGTTCATTTATAAAATGATATGTTAATCAAAAAATTGTTTGAGCCTTATTGAGAAAATAAACAGTTTTGAAAAATATTCCATGTAAGGGGTAGTCTGGATTGGGTGTACTTTCTCGAAAAATCTTAGTGCTGCATCCTTGAAAGATGCTGAACTTAAGGACTAAGTTTAGTATTTAGCTAGCTTTTCATTTTTGGGTAGTGCTATTCACATACAAACAATTGCATGTATCCACCCACCCACTACACACATCACATCAGAGGTTTAAAGTAACATGCCTTCATATGATATGAGGGCGGAGCAAAAAGTAACGCACAATAATTGTTTTAAAAATGTTTATTTGTTAAAAAACAAACAAAAGTCACAACTGAACTCACATCTTTTATCAACTTTTCGACATAGTCACCAAGTTTATCAACACATTTCTCCCATCATAGTACCAGTTTCAATATGTCCTGTTCGTAGAAGTCTGTTTGGTTAGCGTATAGCCATCTGCGGACTGCTGATTTCACTTCCGCAGCGTTGGTCGGCCAAAATTTCTTCATAGGGCCAAACAGATGAAAGTCTGATGGTGCAAGATATTTTCATGATGCATTGATATTTTCACAAACAGAAGCAGCAACATGGGGCCGAGCATTGTCATGGAGAGGTTTGACATCGTCAGCATTAATGTTGTGGCATTTGTCACAAAGGGCACAATGCCACTTCACCAAAGTCTTTATGTAGGCTGCGGCGTTCACAGTGGTCCCATGTTCAGCAAAGTCCACCAGCAAAACACCATGCATATCCCAGAACACAGAGACAAGCATTTTCCCAGCAGATTGAGTAACTTCAAATTTTTTCTTTACTGGGGAACCAGCATATTTCCACTCCAGCGAGGCCTGCTTTGTTTCGGGTGTGTAGTGGTATGCCCACGACTTATCACCAGTGACAATTCCTTGCAGATAGTGATGCTCTTCTGCAGTGTACCAAGTTAGGTGATCCAAGCTTGTCATCATTTGCTGACCTTTGTGGTTGTTTGCCAGGTTCTTAGGCACCCAGCGAGCACTAACTTCACAAAATTTCAGCATGTCATAAACGACATCATACACAGCACCGTAGAATATGTTGAACTGTTGTGATAAAGTTCACAGTTGCACTTGCCGGACGTTCAAAATTGCCACTTCAATGGCTCTGACATTCTGGTGAGTACCGGCCATTACAGGCTACCCAGAACGTGGCAAATTAGTCAAGTTCACATGGCCTGCTTGGAAGAATGCACACCACTTGGAGACATTGCTATGATTCAAACAATCCTCCTCCATACCCGTCACTCATTTCCTTGTAAATTTTATTCGGTTTATACCCTTTGGGCCATAAAAATCGAATTACACATCGCTGCTCTTCAAGTGTGGATGACAATAACATGTGCACCATCTTTGTTTTATAGTTCATGTTTCTCCCGCTACAGCTGCATGTGAACAAAAATAAACCCTCTGTAGAGAAAATTTCAAACTACATCTGTGTGAAATTTCAACATTTCAGCTGCAATACCATGGCAGAAGAAAATGTTTTGCAATACTTTTCGATCCGCCCTCATAATAAAAATGCTTTAAAGCCATTACAACACAAAACATGATGTACTTACTTTTAACATATCTCGTTCTGCAATAACAGAAAATAACTTACAACAGGAAATATTGTGTAGTACTTAAAGCACTACTGTTATGAACACAATAACAACAATAATTATTGTACATGTAAAACAATTAAAAACAAAAACTTGTGTGTGTGCGTGCACTCTCTCTGTCTTTCTATCTCTCTCTCACTCACACACACACACACACACACACATACACACAGATGCACGCGCAAACACACATGCACGCTTGCTGCATTCTCACTAATTTTCAGACATTGGTATAACTATGTGGATTACATCTGGGCGATAGTAAATGAGAAAAAGGTGATGATGCATTAAGACTACTTAATTTACAGAATCCTGCAAAAAAAAACTTTCCATAGAAAAAGAGGAAAAGCAATGAAATCCATTTCTTAGACCTGAAATTAATCAGAAAACATACAAAACTAGAATTTGGCATATATAGGAAAGAAACACATGCAGAAAATTTCATAAAATCATATGGATACAACCCAAGACAACACAAGCATGCTGTTATCAACAGTTTAACTTATAGGCTGTTTAAAATTCCCTTAAACAAGATGGAATATATTAAAGAGTACAATTATATAATTCACAGAATACAGAATACAATGGATTCAATGCTAAATTGGTCAAATTCAAATTGATAAATTCAAAGACAACAGAGATGTAGACAAATTACTATTGTTTCCCTGATCAGTAATAAAATGTCATATGGAAAGTTTACATACCATCCCAGAGCTACATACCTTTTCCAAAAAGTCTTCAAAGACACATTACTTTGGCCCCACAGAACAAATTCAGTGTACAACACCCTTTGAAATCACATAATACAGAAGAGAAACCTACAGACAAAAAATCAGGTATGCACCGGATAAACTGCAAAGGCTGTGACAACTTTTACATTGACAATTGAACACTGGGCGTAAAGAGCATTTTAGGAACATCAATAACAAAGAAATAGGCAAATTGGTGGTAACGTACCATTTTTGGAATGGTTAATCGCAATACAGAACAAAAAAATCCATTTATTAAAAAGTGTACAGAGTCCAACTGCATTAACCACATGGGAAAAGATATTCATAAAGAAATATGAAGAAAAATTTTGACACCAACTTTGAAGAGAACCCAAACTTCAAGTTCAACAAAATACCAATAGAGGTGCCTCTATCAGTTCCAAGGAGTTCAAATCAAAATTCAACAGTCGACATTAGGTGAGGATGTTAGGAAGGCCCTAATGAAACACGTTCTGTAAACACTTGCAATGTATGGAACATTGAGTACTAGTTTGACTCACAATTATATTAATTTATTTTTCTCTTGAGATGTGTATGTTTTTTGTTGAATATTATGCAGTTGAAATTATTTCTTGAAATATTTATTTTTATTTAAAGAAACTAGATAAAAAATAAGTGTTACTGACTTCTAGAATAGATTTGAAGACAGATCATAATAGATGGAGAAAACTGTATGATAGTACGTGTAATTTTTTTCCCCTCAGGTAGCATACAGACTTGATTGCTGTGAACCAAATATCAGAGAAGGGGTAGAGGCTGTGGGATTTTGTAAAGATCCTAGCGTAACTTGGGCAGCAACTGGAACTCTTGATGGAAGACTTACTATATGGGACATTTCCAGAGAGGTAGGTACCATTTAAAAAGTTTTGCTGCACTATTATTAATTGGAGTTAAGGATTGAGTTTAGCTTGTTAGAATACTTTGATAATTATATGGTTAACATATTACAGATCTTCCATTCTATTTGGAACAGTTTACATTGATTATAATCAATAATTACAGATAACAATTTGAACTTTTTGTCACTCGCAGAAATGAATAGTTGATTTTAATTAATTGGCATGAGCTGGTTCCAAGTTTGAAGTCTGTTTTTCTCTGTCACTTAACAGTTTTTTTGCGAGGACGTGTTGTATTTTTTTCATTATATTTTGCTTATTATTTCATATCTGCACTTAGTTTCTCTCTCTCTCTCTCTCTCTCTCTCTCTCTCTCTCTCTCTCTCTCTCTCTCTCTCTCTCTCTCTCTCTCTCTCTTTCCCCCACAATATTGCTAGAAGCAATCATTCTATTTAAAGCTAAGTCAGACTGGCCCCTTAGCACAGTCGGTAGAGCACCTGTCTGCTGTGCGTGGGGTCCCAGGTTCGATTCCCAACTGGGGTGGGGATATTTCTCCAACCAAGATGATTCCTCATCTTCCCCAGAGTCTGGAAGTATAAATGAGAGTGCGGATGTGTGCGTGATCTAATGATTAAAAGCCAATGAATACGAGTTAACATCTTTGATATGTTTCAGAGGAGAACAGCCGCCGATATGACCATTACAGTTAAAAGCGGGGTATAAATGGAAAGCCAAATCATCTAAGATTCAAAAAGTTAAAATATTTCCTTCTAAGAAGGATAAATATGTATTTGTGTTATAACACATGCTTAAATTGTAGCAAAAATCTTACCTTTCAAAACTTTTTTCTGGGTGACATGCCAATAAGATGGCTTCGAAACATCTGTGATAAGTTGCCAGCAAGAATGTTGTCACTGATTTCCCTTGTAATCCCTTTACAGTGCTAAAATATCTTGGTGGAACCTTTCGTCATGTTCATCACTGACGTCATCCAAGTTCTGTGGAAAAAATCCAAGTGTTAATGCAGAAAGTGTATTTTAAGGGAATATTGCATCCCATTAATTTGTAAGCCCTCAACAAGTCCTCCACTAAGTTTGTGTAATTTTCTGCTTATAGTTTCCTAGAAAATTCATGCATGCTGACTTGAAGGCAAGCCAGGCATTTTTCTCAACTGGAGTGAGAGTCCACTCGAATACAGCATCATCAAGGAGATTGTGTTATTTGAGGACCTATAAAAATGCCTTCTTTTAATTAAGCTTCACTCAACCTTCGAAGGCCATGCCGTGGCTCAGTGGTTAGACCGCTTGGCTCTCACCAAGGTGGCCCGGGCTCGATTCCAGGCGACTGCAAAGTGAGATTTGTGGTGGACAACATGGCGCTGGGGCGGGTTTTCTCCGGGATCTCTGGTTTCCCCCGCCATCTCATTCCACCGGTGCTCCATCTTCATCTCATGTATCATCAGTGTCATCGCCTGCGGTGCCATATGTAGTAAAAGTGGGTGTTAAACACTACACATTCATTCAACCTTCGAAATATCGCCTTTAAATATTCTAAAGGTCTGCCTGATTTGTCTATTGCCTTAATGAAGTCCTTCATTAACTCCAATTTTGTATATAATAGTGGGAAATATATTTTAGTGGCATCAACAAGTGGCTGGTTAGTTAAGTTAATTAGTGGAAATTAATCCTTCAAATACACTAGCCATTTATAGGCTTACATTTTGGATAGATAGAGTTAAACTGAAAAACTCAATGCCACGGCCGGGATTTGAACCACGGATCTCCTGGTTTCCGTCCAGTCGATCTTACTCATTGAGCTACCATGGCCAGCGTGCTGTCATGACATTAAATTCTCCAATTGACTCATATTTTCTCGGTGAAGCACTAGGGCTCTCATATTCAAGATACAGCATTTGTGGTGACTTACTATTGTAAGTACTTGAGTCCCAGGCTTCATCATTAATCCTTCAAATATACTGGATGGAAACCAGGAGATCCGTGGTTCAAATCTGGCCGTGGCATTGAATTTTTCAGTTTGACTCTATCCAAAACCTTAGCCTATACATGACTAGTGTATTTGAAGGATTAATTTCCATCAATTAACTTAATTAATAAGAGTTTAATGATGAAGCCTGGGACTCAAGTACTTACAATAGTAGGTCGCCACAAACGGTGTATCTCGAATATGAGAGCCCCTAGTGGTTTACTGGGAAAGTGTATGAGTCATTTGCAGAATTTAATGTCATGACGGCATGTTGGCCATGGTAGCTCAATGGGTAAGAGTGACTGGCCAGAAACCAGGGGATCCGTGGTTCAAATCCCGGCCATGGCTTCGAATTTTTCAGTTTGACTCTTATCTTTCCAAAAGTGGCTTGTTGTTCACTTTTTTTTTCTTAAGTTTCTCTTGATGGCCACTCCTTAATTTCATAATGATTATGCTTATCCTACTCGCCTAAGAAACAGCAACATTTTGTGAATCTTAGCTGCACCCCTCCTACCATGCCTATTACTTTTAATTCTGCACAAATCTGCTAACCATGGTGTGGATAATTCAAAATCTTATGAATTGTTCTTATACTGTTTTATGTTTCCTTTATAGTAATGGAGTAGGCAACTGACACAGATGGATATACATTCCTGAAATGCAAAAGAATGGCCTTTAAACGCAATTTCAACTAATCTGTGAAGAGACGCCATTCTTGAGGATTATTTTCTCTTCCCAGTTTAACTAATAATATCATTGCAGTAAACCAACTGTTTATTTTCTGTGAAAAATGATGACAGATTTAATTCATGTTTTCTGTAAGTGATTTTTGCTCCAGGCTGTAATAGGTTCCTTTCCTGAAGTTGAGATGATAAAATCTCAGCCAATTGTTTATTTAATTTCAGGTCTCTTACAAGATCATTTAATTCAGCCTATGATATCAAATGTTGTTCTCAAGATACATTGAAGTCAGAATCAGATAGGGATGGTCCATGATTAGCAGAGAAACTAGAGCCAGGAGATGTTTGTTCTCCAAATTCCATTTTTTCAGGAGGTTTTGGAATTGGCAAAGAATCAGTATGTTTAATAGGTCGCATGGCTGACTGCAAATGTGGATACTGAATAGAATGCTTACTCTTTGAAGTGAAACCAGATACACCTACCATACAGAAATAACAGTGATATAGTCTGTAGGTTCCCTCCACAACATTAGAATGGAAATGGCGTGGAAAAATACGAAGCTTTTAATCATCCTATTAAAATCCTTTGGCAGTTTATACAGCAAGAATTGAGGGTCCAATATGTATCAGTATCTCCAAATTTATTATAGTTACTGAAATATAAATTGTATAGCTGAAAACATAGTTATTGATCACTTCCTCTCCATCAGTGCACACTGGATTTATTCAACGTGTTTTCTGGACATTCACACCAGATATTGAAGTCAGCTTGTTTGAGTCTGCTGCATCAACATTCGTATGTGTCGTGTCTTGGATGTTGCTAATGCCGCTTCTGTGCTTAGCCACTCGCCCATCAATCCACAGTTTGCCGTTTTGTATAAATGCATTAAATCCTTGTTTCCTCGCCTTACTTCTTTCTTCAATTAACCTCCTCCTTGTTTCCTCGCCTTACTTCTTTCTTCAATTAACCTCCTCCTTTGTTCTCTTTGCTCATAAGATAAATCCTTATTAGATGTTCTTAGTGATAAGTAGACTTTGGATTTTTAGGTCGTGAAAATGTAACTTTAGGTTCATAAAGTAGGTTTTATAATGTAAGAAATAGTCTCAAAAAAAAAAATAGGCCTTAAAAATAATATTATTTAAAAACATGTTTTAAATCAGGAATTCTGCTTTTAGAATTTAATAATTTAAAACGCTCCTCTCCGATACATCCACTACTAATAGAATTCCAAGAAGGAGAAATATCTAACTATAGCTAATTAGTTATACATGAATCTAAGCAATGAAATGTGAAAAAACAAAGGTTTTGAACATAAAAATTATGTACACAAACAAGTCAAACTAACACTACACAAATAAAAATATTTAGTAAATATTCTCCACTTAACTTAAGAAGCCGATGACAATACTTCTATTATGTTTTCGCGAAATTAATTTTGTGGACATTTGCCCACATCTTCAGTCAAACACAATTCGTTGTCAAACACACTTTGTTGTGTTTGAATTCACACTTTGACAACAAATTGTGTTTGACTGAAGATGTGGGCAAATGTCCACAAAATTAATTTCGCAAAAATGTAATAGAAGTATTGTCATCGGCTTAAGTTAAGTGCAGAATATTTACTAAATATTAATTTGTGTAGTGTTTATTACTCCACTGTAAATAGCTTCATTTTCTGTGTAATAAGTCAAACAAAATTAACAATTTTTACAAATCTTTGTGCATTTGTCCATTAATTGTTAGCTTCACAATAAATTACTAACTTCGGCACTAGATGGACAGGAATGTTACATTGTACATCCATGCTTTTTCCTTCGATATATGAAGCACTACGCAGGTCCTTCAATCTTACCTTCCTCTCTGCAAAACTATCTCCAGTTTATCCCGTACTTTATCTACAGCAGAACCAGGAACAGTTCTGATCCTTTCTTGCATATCATTAAATATTTGCATTTGTTCATATAGAGGTTTTTCTGCTGCTTCAAGTGATACAATAATGTGCACAGGGAAGGTGAAATGCGACTTTAAAAATACCAGATCCCTGAATACCAGAATCTTCCATCACTTGCTTTGCAGACAGAATGTATGCAGACTCATCTTCTAGATTTGAAACAACATCTTTCACCTTACTAAAGCGGTCGTTGTAGTATTCTGCAGCTTTGAGCCATGTCCCTCAGTGAGTAAGTACAGCCTCGGGAGGCAGAGAAATTTTGGACAGTTTCTCACAGAAAATCTGCACCCATGTTGGCACCTTGATGAAATTCTTTTTACTGTAGAAATCAATTTGTTGACATTTGGGTACTGTTATCTGATATGCTCTGTGACACGGTTAACTCCATGTGCAGGGCAAGTAATGTGTGTGACGGAAGGGTAAAAAGCTTAAAGCAATTGCACTGCAGCAATCATGTATGCTGCTGCATCAATATATATTAGTAGTATTTTTATTCTCATTAAGACTGTTTGGGTACATAGCTTGAGACCCATCAGTAACCAATTTCGTTATTCTCTGCCAGTGGTCTGCGCAGTTCAAATGTGCTTTGTAGTGACCCATACTGTCCGTAGTTTATCTACTGATAGCCAGTTGTATGTGATTTGCCTGTGTCCAAGCAAATTCTGCTCAAAGGCTCTACATATTTATCATCAACATAATTTTTCCTTATGGTGGATTCTGAGGAAGTATTTCTGTTGCAGTATTTTTCTAAGAAGCCTTTGAAATGTGGATTTTCCAATGCATTAAATGAGATATTTGCTGTGACAATTGCTCGGCGTAGATCAGTATGAAATACATTTTTTTTGAAGAATGGTTTATACTGTCTGGGTTAGCAGAGACTGTTTCAGTTTTCTTTTCTGTTCAGTGTTAATCTGATGTGCAGCTCCTTGTACATGTCACTGGTTACCTACATACACAGAAAAAAACAAACGTGGTTGGTAAATAAATCTGTATCTTTTACTAAGTAATTTATTGTATTAAAGAAGATTTTGAATTTCCAGCAAGATTTTGGTTATTTAAATTTAAAATTTAATTTGCAGAAACACTTGTGCCAAAGCATATCAAACTGAGATTTAAAGGAGAAATTTTGTTCCAATAAATCACACATGGCAATCCATTTAGCAAATGGCCACTCAGTAAAAATTAAGAAGGAAAAAAAAAAAAGAATATATATATATAATTTATCATTATATCATATATCATTTAATTTGCTCACCTGTTGGCTACACGCTTGACAGAATATTGTTTGTCCATCTGTGATGAAGTCTGGAAATTTTTGAAGCCACTGACGTATCAGTGAAGCCTTTGAAGTTTTAATTTTCGGCATTGCATTCTCACTGAACGTACACTTTCAAAACCTAGGACAGGTTGTAAAATTTGCAGGGAGAGGGAAGATGTGACTGACTGAAGATGCACTGTCTCTTTTTCCGGGAACAGGGTGAAGGACACTCAGTTATTGTGCACTGCAGCCACCGCTCCCAAGGTCATATAAGGGCAACCCTCAGAATTCTATAAGAAGTAAAAGCTTACCTTTAAAAGTTTCTTCTTGATGGTACACCTCAATACTGGGATAAACACACAAGGGTACATCTCCACATTCACGGCAAATCATACTAGTTTCCTTTCGGACACCTTTCTTGTGGCACACCAGGCATTTTCTGAAGGGACGCGACTTTTTTGCTGTGGGTGGTACCCATTTAGGAAAATGTTTTCCTTCAAGTCTGAGGGGTGCTGGGGTGGTGGATTTCTTACCCCCAGTATGGAGAGGTCTCTGAATTTTATAGTGCTCAATTAGGCTGCGAGCTATTGATATGTGAAAGTCCAGGTACGTCATTGTCTTTCGTGGGTTTAGAGCTCTCCAAATTACTAAACAATTGTATATGGTTATATCCAGCTGGTCTAAAAATACTTTTTTATACCATTTGATTGTTTTTCGCAAAGAGGGATATGCGTGTAATACCTGATCTCTTAGATCCACTCCACCCATATGCATATTGCACTCCTGGATAATATCAGGCTTGAAAATTGACATTTTGTTACGAGCATCAATTTGTCCAGTATCAATCATCAAAATCTTAGCTACAATTGGATAATGCTGTAACAACCCTCCTGTCTTGCCAAGGAACATAGGTCAAGGGTGGGAGCTGATGCACCTGCATTTCTCCTCTTCTTAGAGCCTTCGTATTCACATCTTTTGGCAAACCAATACGATTTGGGCATACTGTTCCAATTGCATTTGTTTTTCTTTTGTGTAAGGCCATGAATAATTTAGGTGAACTGTACCAATTATCTAAATATACAGTCCTACTCTGATCAAATACAGATTCCATCAGGTGCATTACTATGGAACCAGATAACCCCAAATCTTTTTCTCCGGTGTTAACAGTCCCTTGGCGAGTGTATATGCAGCTATTGTAAAGTTATCCTGTTTTACTTTCACATACATCAAAACTCTTTATGCCAAATCTGGCCCTCTTTGTTTTGATGTATTGTTTCCAACCTAAGCGGCCCTTCCAAAGCATCAGGCTTTCATCAACAGTGATCTTTTCACTAGGCATTTAATTTTCTTTGAATTGTGAAATAATGTAATCAAAAACTGGTCTGATTTTGTATAGTTTATCATTGACATTTTCTGTGCAGGTGAAATGAAGGAAGCACAAAATGGAAGTAAACCTGTTATTTGACATGCATTTCCCAAAAAATGGGGTAGCTTGCATGTCATATGTAGACCAGTACATATCTGGCGTAGGTTTACGAATAACACCCATGAGCATGATTAGACCAAGTAGTCTGTAAATCTCATTCATTGTTACTTCTGTCCACTTCTGAATTCTACTCTGAATTCCTAAATTGCCTTTAGAAATCAAGTCTTCACCCTACTCGCATATACATTTGTTTCCGAAACAATGATAGATAGTAAGTCAGTTGTAAAAAATTTTGTGAAAATGTCAATTGGTTGGCTGTCAGAAGTTAGCTGAGTAAGCGGTTGTACATCAGAGGTTGTGCTCGTGAAGGTATGTCTATTTGTGTTAGAGTTATTTTGACACCTCCATAATGTTGATTCTTCACGAACACCTGTCGGAAATGAGTCATTTTCCTCCTCACTGCTACCTATATCCTCAACACCCCCCTCAAAACGTGAAAACTTGCCATCAATGTCCAAATGACTGGCTAACAGCAAAAAGTCTTCCACATTTTCTGATGTAATATCAGAAGCCCGCACTCTTCCTACACAAATAATTTATTTGCTACATTACTAGTTTAAGCCATGATTAACACTGAGGAAACTATTTCAAATGTGTTTTAGCTAAAGAAATCGCTCAGAACTCTGACACAGTCAAAATTACTATATGAACTGAGCGAAGAAAACAGTTTCGTCAGCTACCATAAACTTTGGTTGTGCAATTAGCGAGATGCTGACAGAGTTTTCTTTCCAGCATGTGTAACGCAACATATACAATTACTATTGCATGGTAGCATAAACTGAAACCTGTAAACCTTGAACCCAACACTTCGCTTATGCAGCTGATATACACATATAGTTTGTAAAACAAAAATACTCAGCATTAAGCGCATTCGATGCAAAGAATGGCTTTCTCTACAGTTATACAAATTAATGAGATTTCAATGATTTATTAATATAGTCTCTATTTTAATGATACCGTAGATGTATACTGCCTTTAATGGGCTTTAAACCAGTTTTTGTTTCACTAAAATAACTTAATAAATACGGAAGATACGAATATTTATTTATGAAGCATTTTTTCAGCATTTAACAGTTTAAATGGCCATCGGCAAAGCAGTTAAATGTGCACAATAGGTAAAATTAGGTTTTATTGTCAAAATAGACATATTTAAGTACGCATAAAACTGTAATTTTAGTTACGGTTTTGTATGTAACGTGTATTTGCAAGTTTTTATGAGCTTATTGTTTAATGATTAAAAAAGGTTTTTACCTAAAATCTGAAGTCTAGTGATAAGTCTTTATCTTGAAACATGTCATGAATTTCCTGTAGTGAAAAGTTGGCTGCATTTGCCATCACATAGTCCTGCTGAAACGTAACAGCATGTTCTCTCTCAATTGATCATACGAACACCACAAAATGTTTTGCACATACCTCTCACCGTTAATCATATAATAGAAATATGTACTTCTCTGTTATCCTCTTGCTTCTAATAATAATATAATATAATATTTATTGAGGTACTAAGCTTCTACAATTTTTGGACTGCCCTCTGTTTCTGCCACTTCTACACAGGACAGTCCATTAAGTATATTTACAGACGTGTTACAATATGTATTATATCAGAATAATCACTTATTATTCCTTCCCTATTTTTACAGTCCATATCCACTTGTTTTTTACCTTACTTAAAAACTGTCCTATGTTTTTATAATTTTTGCTTAAAACCTTGATTAAGCTGATTCTCCTATTCATTTTTGATATTGACATTCTTTCCTCCACATCTCCGTTTCCTTACAATCAAACAGTATATGTTCTATATCCTCTTTGTCCCCACACAATGGGCACTCGTCTTGTGGGTATCCATTTTTTTGACCCTTTAAATCTCCATATACCTGCTCTTAACCATGCTAACCCCTTTCTTTCTTCACTGCTCGTGCTATCTATATACCTCTCCCTCCCCCAGGTATCTTTCAATGGAATATAGAAAACAAGTGATCTCTTCTCTGCTAATTAACTAAACAGTTTCTGGATCTCCACGTCTTCAAATCTTATTCTAGTCCCTTTCCAAAAACCTTTATAATTGGTTTCTCTCTTTCTCCAAATATCACCCATACCATTAACTTCTAAATTATTTTGTAAATTACTTACCCTTCCTTTATTTGGTAAACTTAGTTCTTGATACTTCAAGCATTGTTTCAGTATATTCCCTTCCCCTAAATTCAATACTCTCTACCAATATTTTAGTGCCCTTTCTATAACTAACCCTTTTCTTGGAACTCTCCCCATTTCAATTAGAGCTACTTCATTTGCAGTTGATATTTGCAGCCCTAGAACTTACAAAACCCCCTGTGTATATAATCTAAGACTTCCCATCCCTTTTCCAGCCCCCATATCTCAATACCATATAGTATTCGTGCCTCAACCACCAAATTATATACCCTTTCTAACCATTTCATTTCCATTTTAGGTGTTTTATACAAACATCCTCTTACAGCTGCCATTGCTGCTTTCCCTTTTGCCAGTGCACATTTCTTTTGCTTCTCCCATTTCCCTTCTGCATCAATTTTCATTCCTAAGTAATTACATTCACATACTACTTTATATTCTATTCCCTCTTTCTGCCACTTCTCATGTTTACTCAGTTTAGTACCTTTTTTAAAAACTTCAATTTGGTACTACACAAATAAAAATATTTAGTAAATATTCTCCACTTAAGAAGCCGATGACAATACTTCTATTATGTTTTTGCGAAATTATTTACTTTGCAAATACTCTTCCTTAGAATGAGGATCTCCTGCTTCCCTCCACTTCACCAATTTTTCCTTTACTATGTTTTTAATCACCCTACATTACTTATCAAACCAGCCATTACTAGTATTAGAATATCCTCTATTTGTCATTTTCATCCCCTCTCCTGCCCAAGTCATAATAAAGCTCAGAATACTACAGCTCGGACAGCGGTTCTGTGCCACTGACCTACTTTCTTCGCGCACTGAGGAGAGCCTATACCCAAACGTCACTTGCATCTTCTGCTGGCGCTGGAAGATGGGAGACAATACAGCACAGCCATATTTTGCAAACTCGGCTTTAGTAAATTGCATACCTTAAGATATATGAACACTTGCTCATCTTACCTTCTAAGAAACAACAACAGATATTCTTTACTACTTCATGTTCTTTACGTTTTTACTCGTACTACTTTGATATCACAAATGTTTTAATTTATGGGAAAATAAAAGTCTGAGGTGATGCCATTGTGGCTTGTAGCACCTGAAAGCAAGTTAGCCGGTTCTCGTGGCCATGATCCTTAGTGTTTGGCACTGGTGGTCTGTCACGTAGAGAACCGCAGTTTGACTCCTGCCTCGGCAGGGTATGAGTGTATTTAGTCTTGTAAATGTTGTGTATGTAATTGCAAATAAACAGTGAAACAGAAAACAGATGAAAATAAATCAGCAAAAAGAATAAAAGAAAGTAAACATGGTATAATGTGACTCACCGAATTGTTCATTCACAGAATGAAGCTGCTCTGGTGGGTGCGAGGTCGTGCTGCTCACAGGTGAACGTATTGCACTCATCACAGAACATGAGGTTAATGTTATAATTATAAACAGCTTTAAATATTCTGGTCCAGTTTGTTTCTCTTCGCTTCCAACACACACACACACGCACGCACGCACGCACGTACACGCACACGCACAGAGTTTAGTCAACAAGGCATTCTAATCATCTGCCAGATATTCTACACCTGACAACTCACTATCGTCATCGTGAAATTCTTCTTCCTCCCCTTCTTCGTCTTCTGTTTCCTCTCCTTCGCTGCAATTCTGTCACTGTCTCCTGATAGTTGAACTATGAAGCTCTCAATTACATTTTTGAAGATTCCTTCTTTTTCAATGTAATCGTTTTCAATTTTTTCAACATGCAGACACACATATTTCCACTTTTCTTCACCAATATCCGCAACCCGTTGCTCACACAAATTCATGACATCTTGTATCTTAAAAGTTGTGTTACGACCTGCTATCCATTGTTTGATGTCGGCCCAAATAAATTCTATGGGGTTTAGGTTGGGTGAGTCGGGTGGTAACCTCAGCACTGAATGGTCATGCTGGGATAAGAGCTCGTCGATCACGTATGCTTTATGTGATGGCTTATGTGCCTTGATGAGGCTGTAAAGCTCTACTTTCAACATTTTTCTTGAAAGGGCACATTTCTTGCTTTAAGCCATTCTTGCATAGCTCTTTTTGTGGAGCAGCTTGTTGGAGCTTTATCAATCTGCACGTTATGATATGGAGCATTAGCTATCACTAAAACTGATTTAGGAGGCAAATTAGGAATTAGTTTCTCAATTAGCCATTTTTTATAATTCCTCCCATTCATCTCATCATGATAGTCTCCGGTTTTTTTATTTGACTGGAACATCAAAAATGCTCCAGGAGCAAAGCCCAATTGTCCTCCTGCATGGACTATGACTCTTGGTCCCTTTGCAATAGGAACTAATAAACCAGAGCTGCTGTCATCGCTCCAGTTGTTTGGCCTTGTGTGAGTGCTATGAAGATAAGTTTCATCTTCATAGATAATCGGCCTTCCTTCATCTCTAAACTTTTTTATGGCACGTAAATATGACACACGCCAATCTCTTATGTCATGTCGTTCCTATAACAAGACCTCATTGTTCCTTGTTTTCTTCCATCTGAACCCCATGCCACGTAAAATAGTCTTTAAACTTGTGCTTCCCCCTTTAAAGTTTATTAAATCCTGAAGTTTCAGGAACAGACTTTTGACAGTCGGCACAGTTTTCTCCTGAATATAAAAATTATAAATTGTTTGGAGAATTACACACCTATCAAAATCATCAATGTCAGTGATCCTGTTTGGTACACAATGTACCTTTCCAGGTGTTGCAAAGGAGGTCCCTTGTTCCTCAAATTTTGCTCCTTCTTTAATTATTTTATGGACTGTTCTTTCAGGAACTTTTGTTGCCGCACTCACCCTCTCTTGTACTTTCTTCACTGGTATAAGCATTTCGCCAGAAGCTGATTCCCGTTTCATAAAGAGATGGACATTTTTAACAACTTCACGTGTTTGGCTGTGAAGTGTTTTCCCACCAAGTTTACTTTGAATTGGGGGCATTTTTGTCTAAATAAGGAAACATATACACAGTGCAATTAATAATCACAGTTACAAAATGTAATAAAACTTGTAAAATTTTAACATGTCGACAATGAAGCATTAGAACACTGATATTACTCTGTCAAACCTCTCCACGATACTGACCATTTTCAGTGCACTGCACATGACTGAGAGTGTAGGCTCGACAACTGGCTTTAGACTAGTGCGCAGACGGTCCTCGGCGGCATAAAACCATTGTCTGACCTGTAATTGCATTTTCAATTTCATAATGATTTAAACTATGCATTATGCCCTGCTGGCATATTTTCCTTATATCTTATTCTAATGTGTACTCAAATTTTGATTTGTCTTCTTCCTTCCATTTGTATCTTACTAATTCCCTTTTTATTGCACTAATCTCTGCAAGTTGTTCATTGGTTGCTCTCTGAGCTTTAATACCTATGTCTACGACTAATGGAAAATGCCCACTTTTAGTGCTTATATCAGCCACTTTAAAATTACTCACCACATGACTTATATTGCACGACCACAACACATAGTCTAATAGACTATGATCATTTGCATTTATAAAAGTAAATTCACCAAGCTCATCTTCTCCATATTTTCCATTAAGAATGTCCAATGCATTTTGCTCACAGAAATTAATGAGTTTTTCACTACCCCTTTCTATCACCTTATCCTTGCTATGCCTAATATTCACATTTTTCCCACTCACATTGCTATCCTCCCACCAATCTATAGAACTAACATCAATTTCTCCAATTCTTAAATTTAGACCTCCTACTAGTATTATCTTAATGTACATATATTTTTCCCTAACTTCTCTATATCTTTATTGAGGAGATAAAACAGTTCTGGATTATGAAACTGTGAAGAAGCTGGAGGGTTATATATTATTGCAATACATATAATCCTATCCACTATCGCTTTATCTTCCATTATAATCCAAAGCACTTCCTTACAACTAGACCATGTTTCTTTTATTGTTTTACTCAATTTATTCTTGATAAAAAACCCTGGTCCTCACGATGGTCTCCTCCTCTTTGCATACATTTCCCCTTTTCTTCCTAAATAATTAAAATTCGTTAATTTGATTTCTTCATCTTTTAACCGTGTCTCTACCACTGCTAGGTAATCCAAATTCACTAAGATATGCTGTATGGAACCTGTGCTGATTTTATTTTTTAACCCTTCACAATGCCAAAATCCTAGCTTCCTTATTATTTGCTATTGTGAACCTGTTCTTCCCCTGGACCACGCAAACTGTTAGAGTGTTTTCTTACTTCTCAGCTTTATTCCTTCACCCTCCGTCCCTTGTTTATCTAAAACCAGAATACTGCCATGAGGCGATGTTACAATTTGGTTATCTTCCCCTCCCGCCACTCTTGCATCCCTCCTTCGACCTTGGGTGGTTGCCTCTCCCTCCTCCTTACTGCTACCAATCGGCTGAATCTAGCTACGTTTCCCTCTCCCCGCTAGACCACGTGCTGCTTATAGCTCATCCTTGCTCGGTGATACACATTTTTTCTTTGCTGCTGCCGTCTCTCTCTTGTGCCTTGTTGACATCACCTCTCTTGTTTCGTACTACACAGCCCCAGGTTTTTATATCGCAAGTCCTCGTGGTAGATTTTTGCCTTCAGTTGCGGAGAGCTGTGTACTCTTGGGTAGCAGAATGGACCATCTCCGGAGCAACAAACTGAGGTCTGTGAAGGCCCTTCTGATTCTCTGGGTGACCTCCTGCCATTCCTCTCGTTGGGAGGAAGTTAGTCTGGCTTGGTTAAGAATTGGCCACTGCATTTTTACACATAGTTTTAAATTCACAGGGAACCCTGCTCCTGTTTGCTCACTCTGTGGAGGAGCTCTTTCGGTCTGTCATGTACTTTTAACCTGCATTAACTTAGCGGATCTCCGCCGGTCTCTCCGGCTGCTTGGCAGACGTACTAGCGGACGAGGAGCAAGCAGTGGTCAAAGTTTTTAATTAAGCTGTTTTTAAAAGATAGTTTTAGAATATAGAATTCATGCTTTTAACCCTTTTATGGTTTTAGCTTCTTTTAGACCTTGACTACCCTGTGTTTTGTCATTTTATCTGTGATTTTATTTAGAAGGGTTGTATTTTAAGGTTATTTTATCCCGGTTTTAGCTTGACTTCGATTTTAACGGGCGGTGATGACCGCGCTGTCAAGCACCCTTAAACATCATCATCATCTCTTGTTTCGTCATCTCCTGCTGCCTCATTACTTTTATCTTTCACTTTTCCCTGCAATGAAGGATCATCTGACGTGGGCACTGACGTCATGGCTTCTGTTGACGGTGCTACTGCCTTATCCTGCCGCTCTTCGTCCCACACATGTCCGGATCTTGGTGAACTCGATGTTGTTGCCGTGGCATTCATTTCCTGCGTATGGTGTAATTTTTGCTGACTTATTTCCTCTTGCATTGTCCCATTGTGCCATACGTCTCTTTTGTCCGTAAAAGTAGCATTGACTCCTTCAATCCATAATTGTAAGTTTCTGATATATGCTCTTTTCCCTGCTGCTCTTGCTTCCATCATTTGCCGGATTAGGTTCTTTTTTGTGATTCTTTGCGTTGGCGTTAGGTCCTGGTTTATGAATATATCACTCCCTTTCAGCATCTTTGCTCTGCCCAGTATTTCATAAATTAATTGCATTGTTGAGAACTAAACAGTGATTGGTCTTCTTCCTGTCTGTTTTCCTATGCGATAGGCTTCAATAATCTCCCATCCATATTTGAGATATTTCTTGCACTGGCCAAAAACCTCTTCTTTCCTTCACTCCTATAAACACCAAATTAAATCTTCTTCTCCTGTCATCTGCTCTTTCTATTTTTAATCTCATTTCTTCCATGTCTGCCCGAATCCCTTGAATTTCTCTACCAACTTCATCTTTAATTTCCTTCATTATCTTCTCCAAATTATTAGTTATTCTTTGCTCCATATCATCCATTTTGCTGATTTTCTCCACCAGTTCTGTTAGAATTCCCTGTATTTCCTCTGGGCCCGGGTTTTGCTCAATTCCAGCTATCAATAGCAGCATTAGAATTATGATTACCAATAGTAATCCCTCCATCTTACTGCCTCCCATTACTTTTGTTTTTTGGATTAATATTTGCCTGAAGAGTCCAATTCTTGCTCTGTAGACTGTGATTCCTACACCCATTGCTGGTTGGGTCACTTTTGTTCTCACACCTCAGGAGCTCACTGTCACACGTCCTCCTCCTCCTTCCACTACTCACTTAGCACTCTGCTTCTAATAGTGCACCACACTTCTACTTTTTAATCATCAATGTTACTGGTTTATTATGTTCAGGTTTTCGGAATTCTGATAATGGTTGTTTTGTGAATGTTGTGAAGGCAGTTAATCTCCTTAACTTACTGACAAACCATACTATATTTATTGTGGACTTCCTGTCACGCACACTGCCACCACAGCATTCAGCTTCACTGGCATGCCAAACTCTGTGAAACGGGCTGCATAAAGGATGGTTCACCGAGTATGTCTATAGTTGATAACTACACTCCTGGAAATGGAAATAAGAACACATTGACGCCGGTGTGTCAGACCCACCATATTTGCCCCGGACACTGCGAGAGGGCTGTACAAGCAATGATCACACGCACGGCACAGCAGACACACCAGGAACGGCGGTGTTGGCCGTCGAATGGCGCTAGCTGCGCAGCTTTTGGGCACCGCTGCCGTCAGTGTCAGCCAGTTTGCCGTGGCATACGATGCTCCATCGCAGTCTCTAACACTGGTAGCATGCCACGACAGCGTGGACCTGAACCGTATGTGCAGCTGACGGACTTTGAGCGAGGGCGTACAGTGGGCATGCGGGAGGCCGGGTGGACGTACCACCGAATAGCTCAACACGTGGGGCGTGAGGTCTCCACAGTACATCGATGTTGTCGCCAGTGGTCGGCGGAAGGTGCACGTGCCCGTCGACCTGGAACCGGACCGCAGCGACGCACGGATGCATGCCAAGACCGTCGGATCCTACGCAGTGCCGTAGGGGACCACACCGCCACTTCCCAGCAAATTAGGGACACTGTTGATCCTGGGGTATCGGTGAGGACCATTCGCAACCGTTTCCATGAAGCTGGGCTGCGGTCCCGCGCACCGTTAGGCCGTCTTCCGTTCACGCCCCAACATCGTGCAGCCCGCCTCCAGTGATGTCGCGACAGGCGTGAATGGAGGGACGACTGGAGACGTGTCGTCTTCAGCGACGAGTGTCGCTTCTGCCTCTGTGACAATGATGGCCGTATGCGTGTTTGGCGCCGCGCCGGTGAGCGCCACAATCGGGACTGCATACGACCGTGGCACACAGGGCCAACACCCGGCATCATGGTGTGGGGAGCGATCTCCTACACTGGCCGTACACCTATGGTGATCGTCGAGGGGACACTGAATAGTGCACGGTACATCCAAACCGTCATCGAACCCATCGTTCTACCATTCCTAGACCGGTAAGGGAACTTGCTGTTCCAACAGGACAATGCACGTCTGCATGTATCCCGTGCCACCCAACGTACTCTAGAAGGTGTAAGTCAACTACCCTGGCCAGCAAGATCTCCGGATCTGTCCCCCATTGAGCATGTTTGGGACTGGATGAAACGTCGTCTCACGCGGTTTGCACGTCCAGCACGAACGCTGGTCCAACTGAGGTGCCAGCTGGAAATGGCATGGCAAGGCGTTCCACAGGACTACATCCAGCATCTCTACGATCGTCTCCATGGGAGAACAGCAGCCTGCATTGCTGCGAAAGGTGGATATACACGGTACTAGTGCCGACATTGTGCATGCTCTGTTGCCTGTGTCTATGCGCCTATGGTTCTGTCAGTGTGATCATGTGATGTATCTGACCCCAGGAATGTGTCAATAAAGTTTCACCTTCCTGGGACAATGAATTCATGGTGTTCTTATTTCAATTTCCAGGAGTGTATTTAAATTTGTGATAGAATAATATATTATTTATCATTATAAACATGAGGTGTTCAAATGGGGTTTGTTAATGTGAACTCTGTAGTAGTACTAATTTATAAATATTTTATATAATATGTAAGTATTTTGAAAATATATTAATTAATATGTTATGTTAAAATAAATATCAGTGAAGCAGATGTGTAATAAATACGACTCATCTAAAAATTAATTATCAGAATTTTATTTTACCTGGCATGTAGTATATTACTTGTACAGTTTCCATACAAATCATAAAGGCACCAAATTTGAGAAAGACCATCACTGAAGAGGTAAAATGTATGTTTTACAGACAGCATATTCATTCATTTGTAGTATTGCACCTAAATGTGCCTATGGTTGTGACTGAAATTTATGATGTGGCAAAATGATTTGGAAGATTGATAAATATGAGTTATAAATATGCATTTTGTAATTTAAATTTTACCATCGCATAATTTAACTGGTTACTGCAGGGATATTAGAAAAATATATACATATTGTAAGAAAACGGTCATCATTTCTTATAAGATAAGTGAAGTTTAAGTTACAAATTATTATATTTATATATATTTGTTTGCTTCACTGTTAATAGCTTCATATTTTAGGTATATATTAGAAAGATCCATCACATTTTGTGGTCATTTTAACTTTACTAATGTTTGTTTTGGTTATCAGTTCTTGTTTTCCTTTTAGGACTGTATTACATTTGGCATGATTGACTAATAATGACATTTTTGTGGAATTTTTATTTGAAATTGTTCAGCATGAAAAAGATGTATGTGATAAGTCAGTAGTCAACATATACTCTCAATATTAAGATCTGCAGTGATAAATGGATTCCCTTATCATCATAGTAAAACATTCTATAACAAACCCAACTTTAAATTTAAAGGGAGTTGATTAATGACACTAAACAACACTTTTAAATTTTTCCGGAACATGTTTCAGAGATATATGTGTTTGGAGGAATTCAGTAACAGTGACGTCAAAATTAATCTCAGAAACTATTTGTAGTTGGTTTATTAATACCCGTCACATAATTGTTTATATTTATGAGAGACTAGTTTCAAAGACATTCGCCTCCATACTACTTTTGGAATGAAAACCATGACATTGATCCAAATTCAAAATTATTAAAAGGAGTAATAAACCAAAATAAATTGACAACATGGGAGAACATATTCATATGGAAAAATAAGGATCGCGTAATGAACTTTGAAATCCCACCAATAGATAATTTGTCATAGAAGTTCATAGTTCCACCACCAGAGAGAGAGAGAGCAGACAACAACAGATGCCAGTTGGAAAGAGATTGAAAATGGAGGCGAATGGCTTTGAAACTAGTCTCTCATAAATATAAACAAGTAAGTGACGGGTATTAATAAACCAACTACAAATAGTTTCTGAGATGTTTCAGAGACTTTGCCTCTATCCTCAACCCGCTATCGACTGGTTCTCATTGGTGTAGTTGACAATATTTTGTCATAGGTCTCCTCTGGTGGCGCTTCAAGGAACTTGCTGAACAAATCTTTCTGGGGGATGTCGAAATTGAATACTTTGTTCCTATTTTTTGAAATGAAGATTTGTTCCCATGTGGATAGTTCTTGTTTTCCTGATGTATGTTTTAGTAGTTTTGGTTCTGGATTTATGTTGTGGTTTTTTCCCAAAAATGCGTGGAAACTGCTGATTTTTCTAATTGTTTATATTTTAATATAAAAATTATTTGTGGTTGGTTTATTGACACTCGTCACTTACTTTTTCATATATTTATGAGAGACTAGTTTCAAAGGCCCTGGCCTCCATTTTCAATCTCTTCCCAACTGGCAACTGTTGTTATCTGCTCTCTCTGGTGGTGGAACTATGAACTTTTTTGTCAAATTATCTGCTGGCGGGATTTCAAAGTTCATTACGCGATCCTTATTTTTCCAGATGAATATGTTCTCCCATGTTGTCAATCTATTTTGGTTTATCACTCCTTTTAATAATTTTGGATTTGGATCAATGTCATGGTTTTCATTCCAAAAATGAAATGCTACTGCTGACTTGTCTTATAGTTCCACCACCAGAGAGAGCAGATAACAACAGTTGCCAGTTGGGAAGAGATTGAAAATGGAGGCCAGGGCCTTTGAAACTAGTCTCTCATAAATATATGAAAAAGTAAGAGACGAGTGTCAATAAACCAACCACAAATAATTTTTATATTAATTTTGACGTCACTGTTACTAAATTCCTCCAAACACACATCATGTTTATATTTTGTTTCTAAAGAAATTTAGAAACAAGAGCAAAAGAACACTTTTGCAACTTTTGACTCAATGTGACATCCAAAGCACAACCAAACAAAACATGAGGAACAATTGCTGTGTGAAAGAACCCTGGCTAGCTGTTAGAGATGGCATTAACAAATTAATGTTTTTGAAAATAATTGTACAGAAAGACATTTAGATACACTTTACAACAAATCATACAAATTGCAGTCAACAAATGAAATAAAAGTTTAGACATAAGAAATCTTACTTCAGTACAGGAAAAGTTGGGTTTGCAGTTCCTTTCTTGGAAGTGTTGAAGACAGTGTTATGATAAATTAAATTTAAAGGGAGTTGATTAATGACACTAAACAACACTTACTTTTAAATTTTTCCGGAACATGTTTCAGAGACTTTGCCTCTATCCTCAACCGGCCATCGACTGGTTCGCATTGGTGTAGTTGACGATATTTTGTCATAGGTCTCCTCTGGTGGCGGTTCAAGGAACTTGCTGAACACTTAAGATACTTATTCATCTTAGTTCAATTTTGTTTTGAATGTGTGATGGTATGGCAGTATCATAGCGAAGCATTCCAATTCTCATTGGGCAGCTGGTCATCAGTAATGTCATAAAGCAGCAGAAAAGAAATAAAACCACTGTGATCTGATATTAACAAGACTTCTGAATTATTATTTTTTCTCTTTTTTTTCCGGAGGGGATTTGGCACTGCGACCAGTCTTGGTCTACTGTACCTTATGCCCCCAAGTGGGGCATTCCTGGGAGGATGAGGCGAGAGGAGACAGAGCGGCTGCCCCAAGGAGCCACAACAGTGCAGAGGCAGGGTCCATACATTTTACTTAGATGGAAACCTCCCTTGGGCAGGCAGGACAACGGACCTTCCCCTGTACTGTGATTCGAAGACGGTCCCAGCAGTCGGTCCGGAGGCGGGCAACCGACCTGGAGGAGGAAGTGGTTCACTCAGAGCATATCATCCTCCATGCACCGCTGAGACTCCCGCCAACACTTGTACCCTGAAAGAGACCCACCAGATGACGATGATATGAAATGATAGTGGAGATGAAATGGAGGGACAGGAAATTAGGGAGATATAATTAACCTACCCAGCATTTGCCTAGCGACCCAGGAAACCCCCGAAAAAAATTATGGTTCAGGTAGGTCGGCCACGGGAATCAAATCTGGGCATCCCAAATGCAGGCTACAGATGAAACAGTCTGAGCCATCCTGCTCTGTTCTGAATAAGTACTGTGATAAATTGTGTAATACAGATTTGGAATCACTATATCTTAAAAAGAGTAAGAATATAGTCAGTGATAAACACTAAAATATTTCTTCTTTTTGTGCTTATACATAATGTAAATTTTTCAGAGGATATTCTTCACATTTAAATCTAAATAAATATTACCAAATTAAAGAAGCCCAGTAGCAAATGAAATGTGAGTTCAAACAATGTAAAGCCTGATGTGTAAAATATATATACATACATATATATATATATATATATATATATATATATATATATATATACATACACACACACACACACAAGGTCTGTTCAAAAAGTATTGCAAATTTTGTGTTTTTCCAAAAAGCATTTATTTATTCATGAATATCTATTTTGTTCCCTTTGAGGGAATCCCCACCAGATATTATACACGTGTGCCAATGTTTTTTCCAATCCTTGAAGCACTTTAAAAAATTGTTTTTTGCTATCTTGTTCAGCTCATCATCCTTCCATGCCACCTTTATCTCCTCAATCATGGCGTAGTATCATCCTTTCATGGACCTCTTCATTTTGGGATCAAAAAAGGTCACAGGGGGCCAGGTCTGGGGAGTACGGTGGCTGCAGCATCATAAATATGTTGTTTTTGGCCAAAAGTTCTCACATAAGCAACGATGTGTGAGCAGGGGTGTTGTGGTGGAAAAGCCAATTTTTGTTCTTCCTCAAACCTGGGCATTTCTGGCAGATTGCTTCTTGCAAATTGTGCATAAGTTGTTAATATTTCCTATTGACCGTTCTACCCTGTGGCAAGAATTCATGATGCACCACGCCCCTGCAATTGAAGAAAACTGTGAGCAGAACCTTCACATTCGACCGAACTTGGCGCGCCTTTTTCGGTCTTGGCTTGTGTGGCAGCATCCATTGGGATGATTGAGCTTAAGTTTCCACATCATAACCATAAATCCATGATTCGTCACCAGTTATGACCCTCTGGAGCAAATTTGGGTTGTCGCAGACAGAGTTCAACAGCTCCTTAGCAGCGTTAATGCAATTGTGTTTTTGGTCAAAACTGAAGAACTTCGGTACGAATTTTGCAGCAACCCATCTTGTGCCCATATCATTGGTCAAAATCGAATGGCACGAGTCAATCGATAGGTTTAGGTCCTCAGAACGGTGATTCAACGATTGGCCAATACTATTTTCTTCAATGTTTTTGTCTGTTGTTGATGAGCTTGAACATTAATCATTTTGGTCGAAATTGAGCAACTTCGGTATGAATTTTGCAGCAATTCATCTTATGCCCATATCATTGGTCAAAATCGAATGGCACGAGCTAATAAATAGGTAAACGTTGCTTTGGTCCAAGGTAGCTTCACCATATACCACAGTCAATATTCGGAATGCACCCGCGCTCTTAATTGTTTTTCACACAAAATTTGACACAGATTCTTTGTTCTGTTTTTTTGGAATAGTCACAAATCAAAGACGAGCCAAAACACATCCAAGCAAATTAGCTGTCAACAATTAACTGAACATTCAAAATGGCGGAGCTTGTCAACATAAGTGAGGTACATGAGTACCAACATAATGCCACAAAACAATTGAAAATCAAATATACACACCCAGCAAAAATGAAAAATTTGCTATACTTTTTGAACAGACCTCGTGTGTGTATATATATATATATATATATATATATATATTTCAAAGGGTATTGTCAGACTGAAAAATTCAAAGCCATAGCCGCGATTTGAACCATGGATCTCCCAGTTTCTGTCTGGTTGCTCATAACCTATGAGCAAATATGGCAACATGCCAGCAAGACACTAAGTTCTCCAATTGACTCATATTTTCATGGTAAACCACTAGGATGTCTCATATACAATGAGGTATATACCTTTTATGGCAACTTCCTCTATTGGAAATACTTAAGTCCCAGACTTCATACATAGTCCACATTGAATTTTTCAGTCTGACTCTACATTTCAAAACCTTGTCCCACACACGGCTAGTATGGAACTACAATTAATTTCCATCAGTTATGCCAGTTATATGCTAATTCTCATGCTTTTGCATAAGATAAGGTAGATTCATTGTGGACTAGTGACATTATATTCTGGTTCTCATTGCTGAGCCAGCTGCGGTGCATTCTGTATTCCAGATTTCAGTAATTGTCATTGAAGTCCTAGCGCTGAATCATTGGTGCCACCAGCTAGACGAATTGGTTGTTAGTCCGTTGATCAATGTAATAGGCTCATGTTAAAGTGCAGGAATTAGTATTTTTCATCAGCTTGAAATGATCTTCACATTTCACGCACTACTGAGCTACTTTAATTTGGAAATATTTATGTGGATTTATATCTGAAAAATTCTTCTGAAAGTTTTAGATTAGGTGTGATGAACAGAGGAGGAAACTTTTCAGTTGTTTCTTGCTCAGCTTGATATACCCCTTCTTTTGTTAAGATTTGGTGACTATAAATATTCATTATACTTATATGTTTCTGCAACATATGGCAGTATTTTTAGATACCATTGTTAACATAGTTCAGATCTCAATGTTTCATTCCTTTTCCGCTTCATCATTATGATACTGATAGCCAACAGCCTAGTAAGAATAAGAATTTGTTGAACATCTGGTCAAGCTGGTGGCACCAATGACTTAATGCTAAGGAATTAGTGTTATAATCACTGACATATGGGATTAAATAATGCCATGCTGACTTAGAGCTGAAGAGTTGGAATAGCCCAATGCTGAGTATTGCAATATGTTAATTTCCATATATAAGGTGTTATATTTCTTTTATGTGAATATGAAGACTACAGATGAATGCAAATTTCTTAAAATTTAAATAGCAACAACAAAGAGAAAAATGTTTTCTTTTTATGAAAGTCTGTGGCATTCTAGAATTTGAAAGACATTCCGTAATAAAAAATTAATATTTAATATGGTACATTATAAAAGGATGTCAACTCCCATATTAAGACAATGAAAAGGCAGTTCTGAGTTTAACTGAACTTAATATTAACATTATATATATTTCTCAGAAAAATGTGCAAACCCATTTACATTAAATACCCATTTAAATAAATTTCTTGTAATCCCCAGAAAAAGAATAAAAATGTATGTTACTGTATGTCATCTGAATTCTAGGCATGTTACTTAGCCAGAATATATTGTAAATGTGCTGAAATTGTATCTTTCTTTCCTAAAGGCCGTAAGAAATGTGATTCAGTATGACGAATGCATCACCAAACTGTTGTGGATGGACAACAGTTTAGTAATTACTGGTGGCGCTGGTGGAATCATAAGGTTGTATGACAGCAGGAGTGGAACTGTGGTGAGGGAGTATAATGGACATTCTAATGATGTGTTGGACCTTTCCTTATCTAGGTAAGTTAACTTTAAATATTTTAGCCAAAGCATTCATAACATAATTCATACAATAGAGCTTGTGGTACACAGAAAGCATTGACTAAAGTGCATACAAAAAAGAAGGCACATGAAGCAGAGTTAAGATGAAGCTGGGCAGGTGCTAGTGTCTGTCCTAGAGCAATAACATTGCCCAGTTTGGTGAGACACTGTCTAAGTCAAATAATCCTTTCTGTATTTGCCCTCAGCAAAATCCGGCAATGTCTTATTATTATAAACTGTTCTATTGAAAGGAGTTGGAAATTTGGAAGCTGATTGTTGAAGTAATATTTTAGTTGGCCGAAGGCCAACTCTTAAACAAGCATATAAACACTGCTATCAGTCATAGAAACACCACATGTCTTTCATCATGTTTGTTCTATCCCAAAGTTTTTCTTCTCAAGGATGTAGCGATGTCTCCGGAAAAGGAGTTCAGTTTAATCTTATAAAGGTCAGTTTATAATTTAATTTAATCAATTTCTTTAACCTCTTAGCATACCTACTTTTTTTCAAAAGTGTGTTCCTTTTTTACCATTTTTTTTTTATTGTCACAATTGAATATTCATTTTTTTTATTTAATTTACGTCCTCCAACGTTAAGTCATATCGGACGTTGAATGAATTGGGTGAAATGATGCTCAAATGAGTCCAGGGTCCATGGAGCTCAGAGTTACCCGACATTCCTCTTGAAGGATAAGGGAAACCCCCGGAAAAACCTTATCCAGGTAACTCACCCTTATCGAGATTCGAACTTGGGACCTCTTGAACGTGAGGCAGACACGCTACCATCTACGCTATCGAGGCGGGCGAATATTCATTAAGATACAATATCACAACTGTAAAACCAGTTTTTACGACCATAACAATAAAGAATTTTGTGTCTGAATAGCCTCCAGATTTAAATCAGGAGTATACTCGTTAAATACTTAGTATGCTTTCTTTTATAAACTAATACCTGTAAACAAGTTTATATTAGGTACTGCAACATAAAACAAAAATGAGTTATTAATCTGTATTTTAAATCATACCTCTTTATTTATTTTGTCTATATGTGTGTTGCTGTGTGAAAAGCTCTGAAGCAGGGATCAACACACAAAGCTACACCACAGTCAGTACACAAATATTTAGATTCCCTTCATATCTTCTTGCCCCTGGCGTCACACACACTGCTGCACATTCTACATATTTGTGTTGGATGTTTCTTTTTTTCATTGGGCGGGATTATTGTTGGAAAATGTCGGCCAACAAGTCGCATAGGATTTGCTTTTACTGATGGCCTGCCCACTGCTTTTGGAGAAAATTCCTCCCTCTGGTGTGCTGCCATGATTTGCTCAGCAACTGCCACGCAAAAGTCTAGGGTGTTCTTCTTTCCTCCATGCTTTCTGTAAAGTACGAAAGCATTCCGCACTGCTACTTCCAGAAGGTGAAAGAAGATCCTTTTGTAATACTTTTTCCCTCTCTTTCGAGGCAGTGGATTGTCGGCAATGTGTTGATCTACCTTATCCACCCCTCCCATCGTATCATTATATGCAAACACAGCTGCTGGTTTCACAATATCTTTGTTTTGGATTCTGCATTTCTGCATTGTGTACAGTAGATAAGATTCAGACATCTCTCTCTTGCCTCGCTGGAATATGGCATTCTCCCCTTTCTTTAGTTTCTTGTTGTGAAAGGATGGTCGCATATCTTTTCTGATAGAACACACAGTACCGTACACATCTGTTCTGTTCTGAAGCAGAAGATCCGCAAGCTGTGGAGAAGTATAGTAGTTGTCAGTGGTCAAGCAGTAACCCCTGTTAGCAGTTTCATTAGCGTCATTACAACTTGTGATGACATAGGCAGATGTTTGTAGTCTTCATCAAATTTGGTACCCTTGCCGACATATATAATTAGTGACCAAACATATCCAGATTCAGACTCACATAGCATGAAAGATAAGCCAAATCTGGCTCTCTTTAGTGGCAAATACTGGATCCAGCCCAGTTGTCCTCTGTACAGCATCAAGCTTTCATCTATCGTTACGTCCCTCTCTGGAGTACAAACACTTCAAATTATTTCTAACACTTCTAATTATTTCGCTTCACTGTGGTGTTCCAATACAGTTAAATCTCGACTTCTAAGTTTATCAAGCAGGTGGTTCAAAATTGGCCATATTTTGTTTAGTTTAGACTGAGGATGGTTTTTTTGCATCATAAGTAGCATTATCAGAAAAATGCAAGTTCTTTTTCAAATTCAGAAATCTCTTGAATGCCATCACCTCGTGAACTATTGGTGTAGCTAATGTAGGTCTTTTGGTCCAATACATCTCATATGTAGGCTTCTTTACAATACTTTGCAACAATGTTAGCGCAATAAAGATATACATTTCATCAATTGTTGTATTCTGTGCAGGTGCATTTGTCTGTGGCATATCTGTTGGTCTCGGTAACCAAGATGTTCATGAAACTGTGATGAGTGAACTAACATAGTGCATAACATCATCAGTTGACGGATAAAAATTAGTTTCAGGTTTACCTGTGAATAGTAAATGTGGATTAGCAGGTGGCAGTGGTCTAAAAGTATCTATTTCGCACCACACTCTCAGTTGTAATATCACCTTCCGATGAGCTGGAAAAGTCACTTTCTTCTTCTGAAGTGCCTTCGTAGCTTTCTTCAGAACTTTCAGATCCACTAAATTCAATATTATAATCTTCATCACTCTCAATTTCTGTAAAACACACACAACAGCTGGTAGGAATAAATACATTTAACATTGAAAAATATGCGGAAGGAAACAGGTGCATCAGAGCCATCTGCTGGCACACTTACAACTATCAAAGGAGTGAGTTCAGCACGAAATCTAATGGAAATTTTAAGAAACTGCAAGATAACGAGAGAACTCAGATTTTAAACTAATTTCCAGTTACGAAGCTAGTCACCCGAGTATACTCAGGATTTTATTATTCTTGAAAAATTATAAACCCGAGTTTACTCGGGCTTTTACATTAAGGAGTTAAAGAGAAGTGAAGTTTCTGTTACAAATAATTATATTTGTGTAGTATTTGTGCTTCACTGTTACTAGCTTCATTTTTTAAGTATTTATAAATGCCAGTTTCACCAACCAGTATTAAATTTTAACGCAATGCTAAAGTACTTTAATACTGAAGGTAATGCAAATTTGTTCAATTGGACAATGTTAGCTTAAACATAATGTTCCTACTTGATGTTAACTTAACATGCCCTTAATCCTGTGTTAAGCCATTTAACAAATGTCAGAATGATTTGTAAAATATTGCTGTAAACCAAGCAGTTGCAAATTTGCTTGATTTGACATTTTTCAATTCTATTTCTAGCTGCAGGAAAGCCATAAACCCAAGGTACACTATTGTTTGTGAAAATTGCAACACCATGAAAGAATTTTCCAAATGAATCCAAACTTATGGTTGAGTAGTAGTGTGTGCGAGCATTACATGATTAGGATTACAGAGAGGCATGGTACACATAGGCTGAAAACAGGGGCCTGACATGTTTGTTGTACATGTTAATGTTGCAGCAAGTGGTGTAGTCAGTGTACGACTGTCAAGCAAGATGGAAACATTAAAATGAATGCCAGTATGTCTTGTTGACATCAAAGGGAGCCATATCAGCATATGAGCAAGTTCAAATGGGGTAGAATGCAAGTATGTCATATCCTAACATTTTGGTTCATATAGGGCCTGCTGCTAGGACAGTGATGCACATGTGAAAGTAGTGGATAGAAGAAGGTTATGTGCAACAAAGAGTGGGTACTTGTCCACGCGAGATGCTCACATCGTGGGATGACCACCATCTTGTCTGCATAGCCATAACAGACCACATAGCTTCATCTTCATTGTAAGCTCAATGCTGGAGCACTGCAATAGGTTTAAACCTATGTACATTGATGATTCGTCACCGTCTGCCACAGATGGAACTGGTTGCACTCACATGCCATTAAGGTCAGCTTCCATTGTCCAGAAACCACAAGTGCTTCCAACTGCAGTAGGCACACGAATGCCATCACTGGTGTGCTGAGTTCCAGAACTGGTCTTTTTGGATGAATCCTGCTTCAACCTGTCCTAAATGATGGCCGCATACATGTTTAATGATACCATGGGGAGTACAATCTGGAGGCCTGCATTGTTGGGTGGCATAGTGGAAGAACATCAGGGGTGATGGTTTGGGGCACTATTGGTTACAATCTGCACTGATGACCTTGAAGTTGAGCACCCATAAACACAAATCAAAACAAATTGGTTACAACCGATCTCCGCTGCTAATAATTGAGGGAACTTTGAACAGTAACTGGTACCTGGTGGAGATTGTAGACGCTCAGGTACTCTCCTGATTCGGACATCTCTGCAGGTCACATTTCAGCAGAACTATGCCCAGCCACACATTGTGGAATGTACAAGCCTTCTTCAAAGAGTGATGGATACCATTGCTTCCCTGCCTACACATTTGCCTGACATGTCACTCATTGAACATGTCTGAGATATGGTTGGTCAGCAACTTGTTCGTCACAGTCCTCCAATAACCAATGTCACGGATTCGTAGGCTTGTTTAAAAACTGCATGGAATATGTATCCTCCAGATACATATTCAAACCTTTTCGATTGCATGCCACAATGTAATAGCAGCTCTTATTGCAGCACATAAGCTACAACAAAAGCTGAATATTCATGCTCAGAGGTCATGTACAGATTTGAAAAGTTAATCATTGGTTTATTGTCATGTATCTATTTACAGTATTAAATTCATTGCATTCGTGTATTTCTCTCTTGGTGATCCAATTTTCACAAGTAGTGTATTTTGCTGAATGTTTTGATTTTTACATTTTGTATCTGTATAAAGAAGTGTTGTTGCAAAGTTTGGTGCATGTATTTAATTTGTTCCTGATTTGGTTGTTTCAAACCACAAATTTAAGCTATTTTATTTTTTTAAAAAGGATGTAGTGTTCACAATTTTTAAAAACTTTTTAGATGTATGCTCCTTATTGACCTATAAAACAACTTTGCTAAGAAACACACTTTTAACTTAGTTTAAAAGAACAATTTTTTGTCAATTGTGAGTTTTGGCTTTTGCAAAAAATTTGTACTCAACAAATTTGGATGAGGTTGTTGGCATGACACACTTGTCTTATATTAATAATGGCATAAAAAGTTTTAGTTAGCATATATTGAGGAAACTATCAAAATTTTATTCTGATAACTAAAATACTATTGTAAGGAGCATTTTAAGTGCTGAAAAATATCATGCTTAAGAAAAGAGCATTGTAAATTTTACTTGTAGAAACTGCCCTAAAGTTGTGCTTATTTTTTGTTATCAAACAATGTGCATTTTCACTTAAACCACATAATTTAAAAAACTGATTAACATGTGTGCAGTAAATTTTATATAAAATACTTTTTCAAATTGCGGAAAAAATGTGAGAAATATCAGGAAAGTTCTCAAATATGCAACCACTTAAGTTTATTTAAATCATTGGATAACTCATTTTAACTCTGATAACAAACTTTTTTACTTGAAAATGTTCTATTCTAAGAGAATCAAAATATTAGAAAGCTTAAAGGTAATTTTTTTATCACTTTAGCCCAATTTTATCAAATGAAAAAAATTTTTTTAGACAAAAATTGATACTAGGGGCAAATTGTAAGATTAGAGAGCATGATGTCTTATTTTAAAGAGAGGAAAATTGTCATGGTTGGTTTTAATTGTGCACCTTGTATCTTTCACTACCTTTGCTGCCATCTAAAGGTATTGATACGTGCATATCTTCTTTCCCTGATTTCTCATAGTAATGTGTTCCGACAATAGCTACCTAACTAATTATGGCTTGGAAGAACTTGGGTACTTTCTTATTTTGTATACACTCTTAAGTGTGATGTTGTGGATTGCTTAAGTATGCAGGATTGTTTTGACATTACAAATGCAAGTTTGTGCTTATCCTTTTAACTATGGTTTTAGCGTCATATGTGCTGCTATTCTGCATAAATGCAATATGACCAATTACTACTGTTGTATTAACATGTAGACTTCAAAAAGTTCTATGGCTCTAAAATGTAAAACTTATGAAGAAATTAATGCATACTGTTTGGAAAAACAGCTCTCTTCAATAAATCTCAGTCATCTTAAAATTCAAGAACTGAAATACCTCACAAATATCGGCATAGGACAGTCTGTTTTTAAATTCCTTAAAAAAATCCTACAAGCAAGGTTCAGAATAACCTTGGTAACCCATCATCTCTTTCTCCCCCCCCCCCCCCAACTTGTTTAATGAGTCGCTTTTAAGTGCACTTTACTTCACTTTACACCTTAATAAAGTGCACTTTATTTCAACTAATGTTTAATTTTTTTGAAAGATGGTACTGTTACATTGATAAGTAAAAAATTCAAAGATGATGCACTAAAATTATGTTGTTATTATTATCATTATTATTAATTAATTAATTTATTTATCTATTTAAGTTACTTGATGTAAATTAATCATTCCTACACACTAGCTGTATACAGGCTAAGGGTTTGGATGGATAGAGTCAAACCATGGCCATCACATTACTAGAAAATATATGAGTCAGTTGGAGAATTTAACGTGATGACGGCACGTTGGCCATGGTAGTTCAATTGGTAAGATTGACTGGATGGAAACCAGGAGATCCATGATTCAAATCCCGGCTGTGGCATTGAATTTTTCAGTTTGACTCTATCTATGCACTAAAACTGTTGAACCTGCTAGTGAAAACTATAAAGTTTTCTACAGCAATGGAAACTCACATGTTGCCTTTCCTATATATAAAATTAAAGAGAAATGGTGGAAAAATCAAATTATAAATTTTTAAGAGGATCACTCGCATACAAAACTATATCAGATCAAATTCTTTTAATTCTATACAACAAGGACATGCAGTAACACGTTCACTCAGGGACTATGAAATACCAGGAGCGTACTGACATTTTAAAGATGGCAGAGTGTAATGGCTTTTCCAGAGAGTACTAAAAAAGAAAATCCAAAAATGTTAAAAACTTATACACTTGGAAAAAATGACAAGCTCAAAAAAGCAAAACCGTGACATATAGTATAAAAAAATATACAATAGCTATGAACAAATTCTTTTAAAAAAATCATTTTGGCATGTCAAAATAGATTATCTTTAATAAATTTAAATAAATCAAACAAATTAGACAAACCTGAAACAAATGAAAAACTAGGGATACATCAGATTAGCTGCTTCGAAAGTGATAAGATTTATATAGAGAAATCAAAGAGAAGCTTAAAAATGAGCCAAAAAGAAGATTTTAGAAACCTCAGATGCAAAGAACATATAAATCAGCAGTGGCCAGTCATTTCTGGGAAACTATCCACAATATAAACTAAATTAAAATCTTAAAAATCACCAGAAATGTAAAGAATTTGATGTTTGGGAGAAGATTTTTATTAGAAAGCATGAGGGGCATGTGAACTTATGAATCCTAATGATGTCAACTTCTAAGCAAAATTAATTCAACTTAGGCCACCAAGGGATACACTTTTGACTAGCTTTGATTTGGATGTTCAAACCAGTCAGCAGCAGCCACCTGAAGATGAGGTGTTACAAAATCATGTTCTTGTATTAATTATGTGGTGACTGAAACCCATGAATTAAGTCACCCTATTCAGTTTTTGTTAAATTAGGAAGAGATTTGCACAAAAATAAATTTTAATACTTTGTAAAATAGGCTTCAGGTGGCATTCAAGTGATTTACTCATAATGCAGCTTAATAATTCTGTGTGGTAAATTAATTAATCTTTGGCCAAGTAAAACTGAAATAAATATTTTGTTTGTTAACAATGCTGCCAATTGCCAAGATATATCAGCACTACTGGTATGCTGGAATTTCGTGCTTGCTCCAAGAGTTCTTTTACAAGCCTGTGAATCTTAGACATGGGGCTGCCACTTTTAAGCATACTTAAAAACCTTTGGTCTGAGCTGGGTTTGAACTGCGTCCTAGGGATCAGTAGGCAAGAGTAAAACTGAGATTCGTATACCTGACAGCAAAAAGTCAGTGAATGCACATACATGTTCAGATTGGAGGAAGTTTAGAATTGCTGGAATGTGAACAGTGATACTTCTAGATGAGAAGTCTGATAAATACCAAACATTTAATTTAAGCTCAACATCTTTCAAGGAAAATCTGTTATGAAATTTTTCTTACCCCTAAAAACCCCTTTACATAAAAATGGTTGAGTAGTGAATTTGCAAAATGTAGTAAGTCCACATTTTCATGGATAGGAATTATTACACTGACGTTCTCAGTCCCAAGTTACAATGTTTGATGACAAAATGAACCTAGGTCTATTTATCGTTATCAGTAAAATAATTTTAGCCCAGGACTGAAAGATTCCCCTCCCCCAAAGTTTTATGTTTAGGGATTAAGGCATTTTGAAAATGCACTAATCGTTTTATTTTGCAGTTTATCAAAATCTACTGTAATGAATTCAACTAAGGTATCGTTTTTTTTTTATATTAAACAACCTTTTTACACCTTGACTAGCTTAATCTATGTCTTAATTTCTGTATAAATGATTGAATGTAGAAAACCATAAGAAAGAGACTAAATCTTACTCCAGGAAAAAAGTTGGGCTCACTAAAATATGGAAATCATTTCTGTTTTGCAGCATTACCATTTATGAATTATTGCAACTGACTGTTTACATTTTTCCAAGTATGTCATCTGAAAAAGGAAAAAAAACATTTTTTCAATGTTAAGGATTTTCTTTCCTTTCACATTAGCACATGTTACACTCATGACATAAACACATGAATGTTGTTACCAAGTACTACACAAAATATAATTATTTGTAACAAAACTTCACTTATCTGTAAGGAAATTGATGAAAATTTTCTTAAAGATAATGAAGTTTTGTTACAAGATATTATACTTTGTGTGCTTCACTGTTGCTAGCTTCTGCTTTTTACGTATTAATTATTACCAATTGTTGTACATAATTAAACCTATATTCCATCAATGGCACAAATTTCTAGTTAAACATTTCTCATTCATAAATTAATAGAATTTTTTTTTTACATTAATATATATGATCGTAATTGGTAGAGCAAATTGTGTGAACTTTGCATGTTTTACTGTTAACTTTACATGTTTTACAAGATAATGAATGAAATTAAATAAATATGTAAATGAGCTTGTTAACCTAAAGCTTGTTAAACCCTCTCTTTCTCTAGAGGAGAAGAAAAATTGAACAAAAATACCATTTTAATCCAGTTTCGAAATTTGAAAGACAGTGCACTGCATGAAATATGATGCTATCCTATTCCATCATACAATAAAGTATCACTTCATAACTGAACAGAAGACATTTGGCTTAAAGTTCCCCAGGAGGATAATTTTTCTAGTATATGATCACAAAGTGGTATCCCATTGTCAGTCATATTGTTAGCATGAAACTCCATCTCTCAATTTTTATAATACCTTTATATCAGTGAAAATGGTGGTGTAGTTGGTATAGGGATTAAATAATCATTTTTGTTTTCAGGGACAACCGCATATTATTAAGCTGCTCAGATGATAAGACAGCACGTGTCTTCAACTTAGAATAGAAGTAAGCTACAGACCTTGATGTGGAGCAGTGTTTCTGCCACTTTTATTAATCAGAGAAGGTGCTTTGTGTTCTTTACAAATTAATTTTGTAAAGCTTTAATAGTTCCTAAGCATGTTTAATGTTTTAAAGCAAATTGTGAACATAATTTACAACAGTTTTAAATAAGTTACGTAATTCACCTGCAATTAGTGTAATTCTTTTCCTTTTATTCAATGTAGTTGTGCTAAAATTGATGTTATAATGATATTTTGCTTGTCCAATGTATGGCAACTTTCCTTAAATAAAACATTTATGAATTTATGTTGGGATTCAATACCTTTCTATATTGGGGTAGTTTGTTATATAAATGTAGACAAGGTACTCTTCATAAGTTTGGAAACACCCTGCTGTATATTACAGTAGAGCAAGGTGGAAATGATCTATATGAATTATTGGCTAGAATACAGAATAGTATGCTCAAATAACAATTAATAATGGCACTTGCAATATTGTAATATAATTATTGCACTTATACATACATATTGGTGCATATGGGAATTGCTCAGTTTTGTATAAATCAACTTTACCTTACAAGCAGTTCTGCTAAACACATGGTGCCATTATATGGCAGGACTGTTTACAGGTACATTTGCAGTTATGTTCGGTAATAGTGCAGTTGCAACAAAAGTAATTTAAATGGCCCCGAAGTGCCAGATTCTATATGAATCATGGGTATAGCTAATCACTTTTCACCAAGAAGGCTATAATGTCTCAAGAAATATCAAAGAAATTGAAGATTTTCATCAATGTAGTCACGAGATACAGCACTTATGGTGATCATCCTTGCCTTGGACAACACGGCGTTGGGGCGGGTTTTCTCCGGGACCGCCATCTCATTCCACCGGTGCTCCATCTTCATCTCGTGCATCATCAGTGTCACCGCCTGCGGTGCCGCATGTAGTAAAAGCGGGCGTTAAACAGTACACATTTCATTTCATCCTTGCCTTGGAGCTCCCAGGAAAATATCAAATATCAGGAAAAGTATTTGGTAGTGACCATTAAAAGTAATAGATTCAAAACTTCTGACTTGACTGCTGAACTAAACACAACTAGGGATGCACCACAGAGTGAGTCAATAGTGTGATGGCATCTGCAGGAAACAACCTCCAAGGTAATGTAGCAGCAAGGAAAACATTGTTGCGCCCAGTTAATAACAAAGAAAAAAATGGTTTTATTGGGCTAGAACACAAATATTGGAGAGGAGATAGGGAAAGAGTCTAAGTCACTGATGACTCCAATTTCTAAATATTTGGAAGGAAACCCTTAATTTGTACACAGTTTGCACCATGAGTGCTTGAATTCTCTGTGCATAATTCCAACTGTGAAGCATGAAAGAGGTTCTGTGTTGTTACAGGGATCTTTTGGAGGTAATAAAGCCAGATATTTGGTGAAAGCAGGTGGAAAAATGAACCAAAAGGACTATCATGGGCTCCTCTAGCGATATGAGGCATCTGGTTTGTGTCTAATTGGGAAAAGATTTGTTTTGAAAAAAAAAAAAAAAAAACTGTCTGGAAACATACATCCCACTAGTAAGAACTAAGCCCCTCGAGGCTAAGAAAACTATGAAAAACATGGAATGGCTCCCCAGTCCCCTGAATATAATCCAATTAAGCTACTATGGTATGGGTTGGATAGGAGCATCCAAAAATAGGGAATCTTAAATGGGACATAATTGTGGGAGGTCCTGCATTAAGAATGAAGAAAAATTCTAACTGAAATCCTGGTTAAATTCTCCCATTGCATGCCAAGAGAGTATGCAAGGCAATGATTAAAGCAAAGGGTAGCTATTTTGAGAAATCTAAAATTTAATAGTTTCAATAAAAGTGAATTGAGAAGATATTGACACATTTGGATGAGTAGAGCCAGACTGAAGAATTCAATGCCATAGCCAGGATTTGAACCACGGATCTCCCTGTCTCCATCCGGTTGCTCTTAACCATTGAGCTACTATGCCCAACATGCCAACATGACATTAAATTCTTCAATTGACTCTGGAGCAACCAGACGGAGACCGGGAGATCCATGGTTCAAATCCCGGCTATGGCATTGAATTTTTCAGTCTGGCTCTACTCATCCAAACCTTAGCATACACACGGCTAGTGTGGAAGAAATGATTAATTTCCATCTATTGACACATTACTTCTCTCACACTGTTTTTCGCAGGGCATGTTTCAAGAGCTGTTGCTCCCATCATCAGCTGAATCTCAAGACTCAACTGATGATGGGAGCAACAGCTCTTGAAACATGTCCTGTAAAAATAGTGTGAGTGAAGCAATGTGTCAATAAAACTATAAATAGAAGTATTTATAAACAGTGGAGCTTCATCAATCAAAAACACTTTTTAAACCAATTCTCGAACTGTAAAAACACTTAAGCTCCACTTACTTTTGAAATTAGGACATGTTTCAAGGACACCGCGTCCCCATCCTCAGCTGATGTTCTACTGGTTCTTCAGGTGACTGCCTCCCTCTCCTGGCGCTGTTCAATGAGTTGAATGACGTCATCTACTATTGGGTTCATTGCTCTCTTTTTGTTCTTCAAAATGTGTATATTTTCCCAAACTGTTAATTCCCAATACTTTTTTGCCGGTACCAAAAGTTTTATGTCTTTGGAAATATTATGATTTTTTGACCAGAAGTGATGAGCTATGGCCGATTTATCTGTCTTTTTGTATTTAATACATCGCATGTGTTCTTTCATCCTTGTTTCTAGGTTTCTCTTTGTTTTTCCGATATAAAACATTTTCCGTCAATTTCAGATACAACTAGTACCACACAACAAATATAACATGAGAAACATGCTGAATCACCCGCTAAAAAACACAAGTCCAACCAACAAACTATCCAGAATTTATAGCGTAAGATGTGAGGATTACCACGAAATTTATATTGGAAAAACAAAGAGAAACCTAGAAACAAGGATGAAAGAACACATGCGATGTATTAAATACAGACAGATAAATCGGCCATAGCCCATCACTTCTGGTCAAAAAATCATAATATTTCCAAAGACATAAAACTTTTGGTACTGGCAAAAAAGTATTGGGAATTAACAGTTTGGGAAAATATACACATTTTGAAGAACAAAAAGAGAGCAATGAACTTCGAAATTCCAATAGTAGATGACGTCATTCAACTCATTGAACAGCGCCAGGAGAGGGAGGCGGTCACCTGAAGAACCAGTAGAACATCAGCTGTGGATGGGGACGCGGTGTCCTTGAAACATGTCCTAATTTCAAAAGTAAGTGGAGCTTAAGTGTTTTTACAGTTCGAGAATTGGTTTAAAAAGTGTTTTTGAATATGTCAGTATCTTCCCGATTCACTTTTATTTTAACTTATGCTTCACTGTCTCTATGCTTTCAATTTTTATACTTTTAATAGTTTTATTTACTCATACATCGTTTGATCTTTAAATATTTAAGAACAATAAAATGCAATAATTTTCGGTAAAAACTGAACTAGTGACAGTGAAGCAATACAGATATTTTAATAAATTATAATAATTTGTGACAAGCTTCACTTACCTGGTTTTTAAATTGACAAAACAGATATAAATGAAATTTGACACAAATTAATATAATAAAATGGAATTTTATAATGTATTTTCTTTCTTTTGCCCATAATCACTTGGTGTTTCCAAACTTATAGAGGGTAGTGTATGTAAAGCTATTTTTGTTTGGTTCTTTGTGAATTTACAAATAAGTTGCTTTTGCTCTAGTGTTATGTGAATAAACTTTAGCATTTGTTTTAAAGTAATTTAAGTTCTCTTATGTATTGTTCAGTATATAAGCTGAGGCTTTCACGGCTGGCATCTTGACGATAAGTTTTATGCTCCGGTTGCATGGGTCATGGTCTAGAAGTTCTCGAAGAATGAACCGACGTTTCGCCAGGAACTGCGCCTAGAATCATCAGGGCAGATCCCCCTAATAATGCTAGGTGCAGTTTCTGGCGAAACATTGGTTCATTCTTTGAGAACTTCTAGACCATGGCCTATAAGCCCAGAACATGACATTTATCTTATAGTTCACTGTTTGATATATAAAAATGCATGGTAAAGGCAATTTCTTTTAGAGTTGTCCAAGAAGATAGTGCCATGTACTACATAGTAGACTACGTGTGTATATAAAATAAACTACCCTAATATGTACAAAGAACATAAATTTGATTGGCCTTAATAAGAAGCACATTTTACTGAGTTTTAATCAGGCTCTGTAAATGTGTTACCCAACTTAATTTTCATCTAATAACAAACCCCAAAATGTATTGGATTTTTCATACATCCTTCCTTGCCCCAATTTAATTTTTGAGTATATAAAATTCTTTATGAAGTTTATCATGGAAGCTTAGAACTGCTGTTTTCTCTTTACTTAAAAGTGACAAGTTCGCATTAAACCGTTCTTTAATAAACTCTGAAATTCAGGTAATTATTGAGTCTATTTTACACTACATCACTTATTTTATCAGGAAAACATCTTTCAGAAGCTATTCACTCTCATTCTTTGTTCCTGGTCCCTCTGGATACAATGTAATACATGGTCGAGTTAAAATATTCAGATTAAAATAGACAATGAGTAGATTAATAACACTTGTTTAATGTTATTAATCAAGTCAGTTTCTATTTTAATGTGATAAAACAATACTTTCATCAGCTTGTAAAATTGTTGATAAAATATTTGGCTTTATGGCTGTGATTTTAACCAAAGCTTGACCTCAGATTTTTCAAAGCTGGCTGCTGCTATCTAAACACGCACTAGTAAGAGAGCATAGGCTCTTTTACGGCTGGAGTCAGTATAACTTCAAGTTATTTCCACGCTGTTATGCTGTAGTCTTCTGGGGTTTGAATTTCCAGATGTTTCATCCACAACTGCAGTGGACATCTTCAGTGACGAGGTCGTAGTCTCTTTGAAGAAGTTTGCAGTGTCAAACGCTCCATGTGGTCAAGTGCTCCGCATGGTCAAACACTCTGCAAACTTCTTCAAAGAGCATGGTCGTAGTCATTGTCACTGTCTTCATCATTTCAGTCTTGCAAATTTATGATTATAGGTTCCAAAATTTCGTCACGTGCTATTTCTTTCTTAAAATCCTCTTCTTGTAGGTTTTCTGCATGTGTCATGCAGTTTTCTCAGTCCTGTTGTGTTACCTTTTCAATTTCTTTGTGAACAAGTTGTTCAGCATCTGTCAGTTTAAAAGTATTATTTCTCTTTGCAACCCCCCATTTTATTTGAGCCCACACCAGCTCAATTGGATTAATTGAAAAAAGTATTTGTAGTTTTTTTTTTTTTTTTTTTTTTTTTTACACTTTGTCACTTACATTTTATATTTTTGAGGGACTAGTTTCGGAAGCCATCGCCTCCATTATCAACCTCTTTCCAACTGTCTGTTGTCATCTGCTCTCCTCTCTCTGGAGGTGGAACTACTTCTTTGTCAAACTGTCTACTAGTAGGATTACAAAGTTCCATATTTGGTCCTTATTTTTCCATATGAATATGTTCTCCTATGTCATCAGTTTATTTTGGTTTATCACTCCTTTTAGTAATTTTGGATTTGGATCAATGTCATGGTTTAGGTTCCAATAATGAAATGCTACTCCTGACTTATCTTCTTGTTTCATTTTGATGTTTCTGAAGTGCTCTTTGACTCTGGATTTTAGATTTCTTTTAGTTTGATCTATGTAGCATTTTTCACAATTCTTACAACTTATTTGGTATATTCCAGATCTGTTAATTGGTGGGATTTCATCTTTTGTTTTTGAATTTAGCAATTTTAAAACTCAGTATCTATAAGTAGGTGCCAAGTTGATGTTTCGTTCCTTAAAGATCTTTTTGAATTTATTAAATGTTTTTTGGTGGTATGTGAATGCACTGAATATGCTGTTTTCTTTTTCTTTTGTAAATGAGGTTGCTTCCTTATTGGTTTTGTAGTTTAGCCTTTTTAATTTTCTTAAACACCAGACTTTTGTTGTATCCATTTTGTTCTCCTTTGTGAAATATGGTTTTTTTGTACATTGTAGTATTCTGCTTTATCCATGGCGATGTTGACTACTCTGGGCATAAGACTGTTTATTATTGCATGTTTATGTGCAATTGGGTTATAGATATGATTTTTTATGTAATTTTCTGACTGTTGGACTCCCTGTAAATTCCAAATTCTATTTTTGTGTCATTCCTGATGATATGTAGGTCCAAAAAAGGAAGTTGTCCATTGATTTCCTTTTCTATTGTAAATTTGATAGTCTGTTCTTGCAGATTGAGTAATTTTAATCCATCATCTAAATGTTTATTTGGAACTACTGCAAAGATGTTATCAGCATATCTATACCAAACCTTAAAGGTCCATGGGAAGTACTTTTTAATTTGTGTTTCAAATGCACTCATAAATAAATTTGCCAAAAAGGGTGAAAGTGCATTGCCAATTGATAACCCTGATTTCTGCATGCAGTATTTCTCATTAAAGCTAAAGAAATTTTGTTTCTATAATTTTGTATAATATAGTTTTGTGTTCTTCTTATATTGTTTCTATTTCAATTGTAGTTAGCCATTCTTTTAATATTGTCTAATTTTTCTGTTGGTATGCTTTGGAATAATGATGTGACATCAAATGAAACTAGTCTGTCATTTTGGTCCAATTTTATGTCTGATTTTTTTCTACCAGGTCTAAAGAATTTTTTTAAATTTGCACTTTCAAACTTTGGGAAGCTATTGAATTTATTTAGTAACCATTTGGCCAAATTCTGTGTGGGGGCATTTATGCTACAAGTGACAGACCTCGTGGATTTTTCCTGTTTTGTGAATTTTTGGTAGCCCGTATACTCTTGGTAATATTGGATTGTCTACTTTAATTTTGTGAAATTCTTTTTTTTTAATTGTTTTGCTTTCTTTTAAAGTTTTATTTGTGGATTCAATGCAATGCTTCAATGGGTTGGTTTCTGCTTTTTGGTGATTACTATCCACTTTCACCCTTTTGTGGAAAATTTATTTATGAGTGCAATTTGAAACACAAATTTAAGTCCTTCCCATGGATCTTTAAGGTTTGGTATAGATATGTTGATGACATCTTCGCAGTAGTTCCAAATAAACATTTAGATGATGGATTAAAAGTACTCAATCTGCAAGAAAAGACTATCAGATTCACACTAGAAAAGGAAATCAATGGACAGCTTTCTTTCTTGGACCTAAATATCATCAGGAATGACACAAAAATAAAATTTGGAATTTACAGGAAGCTAACACAGCTAGAAAATTAAATTAAAAATCGTAGCTATAGCCTAATTGCACATAAATATGCAATAATAAACAGTCTTACACACAGAGTAGTCAACATCCCCATGGATAAAGCAGAATACTACAACGAACAAAAAAGCATACTTCACATAGCAGAACAAAATGGATACAACAAAAGTCCGGTATTTAAGAAAATTAAAAAGGCTAAACTAAACAAAACCACTAAGGAAGCAACCTCATTTACAAAAGAAAAAGAAAACAGCATATTCAGTGCATTCACATACCACCAAAAAACATTTAATAAATTCAAAAAGATCTTTAAGGAACGAAACATCAACTTGGCACCTACTTATAGATACTGAGTTTTAAAATTGCTAAATTCAAAAACAAAAGATGAAATCCCACCAATTAACAGATCTGGAATATACCAAATAAGTTGTAAGAATTGTGAAAAATGCTACATAGGTCAAACTAAAAGAAATCTAAAATCCAGAGTCAAAGAGCACTTCAGAAACATCAAAATGAAACAAGAAGATAAGTCAGGAGTAGCATTTCATTATTGGAACCTAAACCATGACATTGACCCAAATCCAAAATTACTAAAAGGAGTGATAAACCAAAATGAACTGACAACTGGGAGAACATATTCATATGGAAAAATAAGGACCGAATAATGAACTTTGATAAATATTAAAAGCGGAAGCATTATTAACAGTGAAGTATTCTTCATTTTTGAGTTTGATTTATGAGTCACTATGTGATTCATAAATCAAACTCAAAAATGAACTTTGAATTCTGCCAGTAGACAGTTTGACAAAGAAGTTCATAGTTCCACCACCAGAGAGGAGAGCAGAAGACAACAAGCAGAAAGGGGTTGATAATGGAGGCGATGGCTTCCGAAACTAGTCCCTCAAAAATATAAAATGTAAGTGACAAAGTATTAAAAAAACCAACTACAACTAGCTTTTTGAATTAATTTTGAAGTCACTGTTACTAAATTCCTCCAGTTGCGCATAATCAATTGGATTATATTGGCAGTGGTAAAGTGGGAGGCATATTACCTCATGTCCCATTTCAGTTGCAAGTTGATCCAGCTGATACACTTTTACCACATTTTGAAACGGAAGCGCTCTTTGCAATAACTCATTTTTAGTTTTTGTTTCTGGAAATTCAAGCCCCCTTTTTTGCAACCATTCAGCATTTTCGTTCTTTCTGCTGGACAAATTCAGTATTTTATTTGCATTAATCGAATGATGCGATGCATTATCCATTATAATAAAGCTTCCCTCTTCTAAATAATTTAAGAATCTGTTAAGAATTTTACTTTTGGAGAGAAAAATCAATTTGCGTTTTGGTAGGAACCATGTCTTAGCAGATCTTGCATTACAAATGATAAGCCAACTGTGTTTTCCAACAGGTACCTTTAAGCCACCCTCTTTTGAGGAGTCTTGTCAAACTGAACCCTAATTCCCTCAACATTCTGAAAGTTGATGATTTTGACCCAGTGTAAGACATTTTAGTTCTAAGAGCACAAGTTATTTTCTGTATAGTTGGAAATTCACCTGAGTCATAAAACGAACACAGTTCTACATACAACATCCTTGTCAAAGTCACTTAAATTTGTAACTCTCTTCGGAGGACCAACATGTTTTCTGGGCGATACAAACACTTGGGCAGCACTGGCATCCGATTTTCTTGCCTCTCCATAAATGCGGTACACTTTTGCTTTACCTACACCATACGCTTCAGCAGTAAGCCATTGAGCATTTTTTAAATTGAACCGATTTCTAAGCTCCTCATTGCCCTATTTTTTGAAGAATGTGTAGACCTTACTAAATTCCTCCAAACACACATAATTGTTTTATCACATGTCAAATGTTTATGTTTCAGTTCTGATTAATTACAAATATACATACTGTGACTTTGTGGGTTCGTGAAATGAGAAGTCCAATTACACCACTCAACAATGTTCTTTATTTCCACCGACTTACAGTTTAACACTTGCCAATTACACAGAATTACTTGCTGCACACAGTTACAATTCACCAGTCCGTCCGTTACAATTTCCTTGTACTCGCGGTTACGTAAGCTCCGGTACACATTCACAGTTACGTACAGTCTTCCGTTGCACAATCCTTTCGTTCATTAACACGTCACTGACTAACTCTTACACCAAGAACTGCGACTGTCTCCTCACTCACTGACAAAACCAACTCACTGACTGACTAAACCAAAACCAACTCAACTCTGTCCGTCTGTAGCCCTCTTTATATAGGAATATCGCCGGTTTCTAGTGACCAGGAGAATGTTCCAGATTACGTAATTTCGAGAAACAGGTGTAGAGAAAACAGGCGACACAGTCATGTTTTTTTTTCCTGACCACAGCCTGTCACCACTACAAGACAAACGAGGAGGAGGTGTGGCTAACCGAACCTCCCCTGCCTTCCGCTGCCAGCTGCTTTCACAGGGTGCTCCAGCGCCCGCGTTACAATACACACATACATGCCAACCAATAATGCTATTCATTACAGTGCTTACATTGTGATGCATTGTTATAATATAATAGTGTTTTATTTATTTGTATTAGGAAAACTAAGCTAAAACTATGTGGTTTTTACACTTATGTTAGATACATTACTCTCTACCTTCCACATGGATTAGTTTTGGCAGAATCTGAAATTTTGTCTTAACATGAACAGTATTTAATAGAGATTGATTAGGTTGGCGCTCAGACACATCACTTAGGGGAAATGCAATACGACAACACTGCCGGACTCCAATTGGTTGCTCACCTAGTAGTACTCAAGGACAAACATCATCCCATTTGAAACAGATAGTAGTGACCATTGATTGATGCTTTCCCCTTCAAGCTTATCTAGAGCACAGATAATCAACTCCATGGTGGGGATTGAAGCAGTATAGGGCGCTCTTCCTGACTTTTCAGGTGTGACCTAAGTGAACTAATGATTTTGTCAGTAATGCAGTGAGCTTCTATTTCGATCGAGCTATGGTACATCTGCCTCCCCCCCCCCACCCTTCCCTGCCTGTGTTCAGCAACTGATAGAATCAAACTTCTTTCACAGCCTAATCTCGCGCACTCATGAACCAGTTACGGCACAATTAATTTGATACATATTAGCATAATACACGTTAAATGTGCACAAACTATTCATCATTGTGCGAGATGTGACTTCAAAAGAAGTTGACCAATTAATTTCGGAAAAAAGGTCTCAGAAGCCACTTCCAAACTTGATCTTTTTCCTATTTCCACTAAGCATTATAGCTTTAATATTCATGTTATTAGTGAATAAGTATGCCTTTAAACTACAATTGCAACTTTAACAATGACAGATCACTAAGATGCTGTTGAGGTTATACATCTGTATTTCCTTTCCCTGAAGTGTGAATTTCAAAGCTTGTTACTGTAATTATTACAAGAAAGATGACCTGACATTAAATGACTGATTCTGTAGGTACAGGAAAGGATATCACAAGGTTGCATAATGCAATTTCTTTGTATACAGAATAAAGTTTGAAAAATTCCCTGGAAGGAAAGTGTTAAAAGAACAAAAAGCATCGCCAAAAATGTATATATAAATTGTAAATTAAAATACCAACAACTATGTACAAAAATAGCACTATATCTTTAAAAAGAAAACAAAGGAGCTCTGTTAATGCTTATATTTAATAAGACTTTGAAAAGCTCTATAGTACATACATTATTTTGAGCCCCAGTTTACAAAAGAATACTCAGAGAAAAACTTGAAATTTGTAATTGGTTCATGACATTAATAATATAGTAAAACCTTACAAATTAGTACTTGAGGCAGTGTCAGCAACTGAAGACATAAATTTAATAAAAGACTCTATTTTATATACTTTTAATCACTTGGTTGAATTATCATTAACAAATGCAGTATGAATTATGATTTGAAGAAAGCATACAGTTCAAAGAATCTTAAAAATATTAAGTACATAAAAACTGTATCATTCATTTAAAATTATCCTAAGCTTAACTTTGTCTTTGCAACACAGGAATATTGCAGCCTTGAATTTGTAAATGCTTTATGACATGTATAAGCAAAGTAAAAAATGCTGAAAAAAGACAATATGCAGTGGATCTATAGTCAACATGAAAAATTCAATGCCATGGCCGGGATTTGAACCACGGATCTACTGGTTTCCGTCCAGTCGCTCTAACCCATTGAGCTACCATGGCCAACGTACCACAAACAGTGTATCTCGAATGCAAGAGCCCGGGGAAATATACGAGTCAAATGGAGAATTTAATGTCATGACGGTACGTTGGCCATGGTAGCTCAATGGGTTAGAGCAACTGGACGGAAACCAGTAGATCCGTGGTTCAAATCCCGGCATGGCATTGAATTTTTCATGTTGACTCTATCAATCCAATACCGTAGCCTGTATACGGCTAGTGTGAAGAAATTATTAATTTCCATCAATTAACTAAAACAATATGCAGTTTTAAACAAATAAAATTTAATGCACAGTTTATCTTCCAACAGGACAAAATTTCATGTAATTATCTGACAAGTATATTTGCTTAATGTGTAGGTACAGCAGCTGTTTGGGTAATTGGCTTACTTTAAGTTAGTGAGACTCTAAGCTATGTACGTTCTGACTAAGATGGCAATTGGTGCCCTCTGCATAGTGTAAACCTCTCAGGCAATGACATGCAACTGAATGTGTGTCACATAAGTAACTCAATGAAAGGTTACACTCTGAACTATTACTGCTGTTTGTCTTAATTATACAGTGAAAGTGCTGGAACTGTGTTTAGTTGTTAATAACATCTAAGCATTATTTGTTTTGACAGTCCATAATTCCTTATCTGTTCACTGGAATGAAACAAATAAGTGCACAAAGTGATGTGCAGCTAAACTGCTTTTCAAAATTATTATGTGGCTTTGTATCACTGCATGTAACGGATGGCTCATATATTGGGTTGAGCACTTTTTTCTATGCTGAAGATAGAGGGTTTCATCCCAACTTAGAACAATGTCAGAATGCTTAACAGTGTCAGTTTCATGTCAGTACATTGACATGTTAAACTCCATTGGGTCACACCAGTAAGGTATATCATCCTTAAAATTGTTTTTATTACAGAAATTGTATATACTAATATTACTCATAAACGGCGGCAAGTACATGTTGAGAACAGATTGAAATGGTACTCTCTTCCTCAAGTTGAGTAATTAAATGTTAAAGGAATATATGGAAGATTAATTAAATGTTAAAGGAATATATACACTTGTAAAACAAAAATCTTGTGCGTATTGTCAAGTAAAGATCATTTGTTCATTTGTTCATTTTGTTCCCCTTAGTAGGACGGACGCAGCCATAAATTTTAAGGGTGGCAACCGGTGTTTATTTTCAAGCCTAGTTTTGACAAGAGAAATCGTGGGAGGTCTAGAAAGATGGGAGAGAGGTTGTTTCCGTAAAAGGGACGCCATATGTGTTCTATCAACCAACTAACTAAAAATAATAAGCTGTGGAGGAGAAAAGAAGAGTCGTATGACTTATCCAGGGAACAAATGTCTATCCAAGAGTAGTTGGCCACTGTGTGCCAAACTGAAAAGTCATGTGATAGTACCCGGACAGAAATTGTGTCCATTAAAGTTAGTTGGCCGCTGTGCACCAAACTGAAAAGATGTGTGATAGTACACGGGCAGAAATGGCGTCCATCAAAGAGTTGGTGTATGAGTGCCAAGCTAAAAAGTCATGTGATGATACGCAGGAAACAATCATAGTCAGCGCAGAGCCAACCATTCAGAGTTTGTCTAGCCAAAATGTATTTCAATAGTAATTGAAATATAATCAATTGTCACAAAAGAAAAAAACTGTGTTTCTTTCCTAGCACCCAATTGATTCACCCACAACACCCTGAACCCAGAGATCCTTGCTACAGATCCTATATTCATGAGCTTTAGGATAACTCCAAGAGCAGCCATGGACTCAATCTTCATTGCCGAGGTCGACAGAGGAGTCACCTTGCAACTTAATGGCACTCAACTGTGGGACTATGAGAAGCAAGGAGAACCAGGTCACCGAGATTAGGAGGACGACAACGATCATTGCAGTTTGACGAACGATAGCGAGACTTCATCATCAATAAAGAGTAGTGCAAGCGTAGTGCATAAAATTTAAAAGAGAGAGAAGGGCAGAAGACTTTCATCTCTCGTTGAAAAGTGCAAGTGAAAGTGGTTGTAAAGGCTGTACATCGAGGGTTCAAGCAGAACAACCGAAAGACAATTCCAAATTAAGCAAAAGTAATAGAAATTCAGATGCTGTATGTTTTAGAGAATATTCAAGAGGTCCCGAGTTCAAATCCCGGTCAGGGTGAGTAACCTGGATAAGGTTTTTTACAGGGTTTTCCCTTATCCTGAAAGACAAATGTCAGGTAACTCTAGGCTCCATGGATCCCGGACTCATTTGAGTATCATTTCACCAATTTCATTCATCATCCAATATGACTTAACGTTGGAGGACGTAAATTACAACAACAAAAAATGTTTTAGAGAATAAGACAAGTAAAAAGTAGATGTTACTGAGAAGTGGTAGAAGACTGAGAGAGTGTCATTTAAGTAGGAACAGGCAGACTTTAGCTGACGTAATGGAGACAGAAAACCTAATAGCTGATCAGGAGGCTAGTGACCCCGAGGTCGTCGACAAGACTGACACACCAGTTCAGGTAGATACCGCCCATCCCTCTGTTACGGTAGCGATGACCCTTCCTACTCCTTTTGTGACAAACCCTCCTGCCTTTTCCTCTGTGGACTTATCTGCTATTGTGACAGCAATTAAAGCTGAAATGGACAATATGAGAACTGACATTAGTAATCAGTTTGAGTCACAAAAAGCAGACATTAGTAATAAATTTGAGTCACAAAAAGCAGACATTCGTAGTAAATTTGAAGCACAAGAAAGAAAAATAGATGAAAAGTTAGATATAAAAATTGAATTGTTAAAGTCAGATATAAAGGGGTAAATGGTAGACTCAGAAAATAGATTGAAGGGATTTGATGGTATTCTTTTTGATATTCTTGCTTGCTGAAGGGAGAGTTAGAGAAAAAGATTTCTGGTTTGACCTCTGAAGTAGATGAAAATATGAGGGAAATTAAAGATAGTGTGCTCAGACTAGAAAATAACAGCAGTGACATGTACAACGGAATCAGGGAAAATCAGGAGAAAATAACAACACTTTCTTAAAAACTGCAATTAAAAATGGATATGGAAAAGCCTTGTAGATAAATCATTCAAACTTCAAAAAAGATTAAAACAGATCACAGCTCTTTCACCAATGAAACAAGAAATTATATTTGCTAAATTTACTTACCACCCCTGGGCCACAAAAAAGTTCCAAAAATATTCAAGAAATAGAATATAACATTGGCACCAAGAAACCATTACAACATTAAAAACCTACTTAACAGTTATAATAGTGATAAGATAAAACCAGAAGAAAAGTCAGGCATTTACAAGATTAAGTGTAAAGACTGTGAACAAATTTACATCGGGAGGACAAAAAGAAATATAGGCACTAAAAAGAACAAACATTTTAGGCACTTAAGATACAAAACTATTGATAAGTCCGCAATAGCAGCTCATTTCTGGTCTGAAAATTATTAAATTGAAGATTGCACCAAATTAGTAAAATACGTACAAAAACATAGTGAACTCGTCATATGGGAGAGAATATATATAGAAAAGCATAAAGACCAACTAATGAACTTCGAAACCCCACCAGAAGACCACCCCACATTTAAATTCATCACAAAATCAACAGATGGCATCAGCAACTCCAGAACTACCCACACCACTGGATCAAGCTTTAAGTTGCATTGGAGCCGATGATGCGAACGATAGTTCATGAAGCATGTCCTCAATATAGGTACGTAAGTGAATCTGATGTGTAATAAATACGACTCATCTATAATTTAATCATTATTTTGCTTCACTGTGGTGTTCCAATACATTTAAATTTCAATATCATTTTAACTGTTTGTTACCGGATAACCTAGAAAGGCTTACGAAAGCTTCGGTTTAAATTTAAACTGTAACTGGGACAAAATCAATTACAATTACAGTTTTTTATTCTCAACAGGTTTTGGAGCATCTGCTTAGTAATCTTTGTATCAGAGATTCCATTTTAATGAAACCAACGTTTTGGTTGTTGCTGGAAAAAATCAGTTCCTGATTTTCCTATGGATTATCCCAATTGTGTTCACTTGTGGTGAATAGTGATAGCACATTCAGAAATTTAGATGTTCATACAGATTGGTTGTTTGCCATATAGCCCCAACTTGTTGAGCAACAACCCATAAAGTGTCTTAAGAAAAATTTCCATCTAACTCTAAATTCAGCTAAGTTAGCCTGGATTATTCAACTGTCATGCCTTATCACATTCCTGAAAGACAAAGACAAGTCTCCTGGTGGTTATGTATAATGGTGATCATTTGGTACTGAAGGATGCATGTATTATACGAGGCATGTTTTTTAAGTCAGTAACGTTTTGGAATTAAAAAAAGACGTGTATAGATATCGCAATAATTTTATTTTTACATGAAAGCCTGTACCTTAATCTACTTTTCTACATAATTTCCGTGAATATTGAGGCACTTGTCATAACGTGGCACCAGTTTTTGAGTACCCTGCTCATAAAATTCTGCTGCCTGACGTGTTAACCACTGTATCACAACTGTTTTGACTTCGTTATCGTCTTGAAGATGCTGACCGCCCAGATGTTTCTTCAAATGCAGGAACAAATGGTAGTCGCTGGGCACCAGATCAGAGCTGTATGGAGGATGATCTAGAGTTTCCCATTGAAAAGATTTGATGAGATCTTTGGTTTGATTAGCCACATGTGGATGGGCATTGTCATGCAGCAAAACGATACTCTTACTCAACTTGCCACGTCTTTTGTTCTGGATTGCACGGCGCAGATTGTTCAATGTCTCACAATAAGACGCTGCATTGATTGTCTCATTATGAGGCAAAAGCTCCACTAGCAATACTCTTCTGTCCCAAAAAACTGTGCACATAATTTTCCAGGCAGAAATTGTTTGCTTAAACTTCACTTTTGTGGGTGATGATGAATGTCGCCATTCCATGGATTGTTTCCATTCTGGTGTGATGTAGGTCACCCATGTTTCGTCACCAGTAACAATTTGGTCTAAAAAATCTTTACCTCCATTGTGGTACCGCTTAAGGAAAGTCAATGCACGGCCTAAATGTTGGGTTTTGTGCAAATCCGTCAACATTTTCGGAACCCAACGTGAACACAATTTCTTGTACTTCAAGTTCTTGGTCACAATGTGATACAAAACACTATGAGAATATTGAGGAAAACAGTCGCACAATGATGAAATTGTAAAGTGTCTGTTTTCTCTCACCTTTTCGTCCCCTTTCTGCACCAAATCTTCAGTAACGATCGAAGGACGCCCACTCCATTCTTCATCATGCACATTTGTGTGGCCATCTTTAAATGCTCTCACCCATTTCCTTACCATTCCATCACTCATAACGTTTCATCCGTAAACTTCACAGATCTCACGATGAATATCGATCGGTTTTACACCTTTAGCACTAAGGAATCGTATAACAGCCCGTACTTCACAATCGGCGGGACTCACGATTGTCGGAGGCATCTTAAACACTCAGTAACCAACGTATACAATGAAGAATCAGACTGTAATGGTGTCAGTGCATAGACAAAAGATGTAGGTAACCAGTGCGCATGCGCGGAACGCCAACCGTAGTGCTGCGGCGGCAGAATCGCAAAATGGTACTGACTTAAAAAACATGCCTCGTACATATTATACTAGAATTAATGCAGTATTATACAACAAATTTTGTGTTCTAAAGTATTTTTGCAACTCTACTGATATCTATGGATGCAATATTGATGTATACTGCAATGCATGATACAATGCATTCATGTTCACTTATGCTATAGAAAAATTTCACAGTCTAAAAATATAGTTTCAAATATTGAAAATAAATGCTGTATCTCATCAAATATTTCTTCATAATTATTGCTTCAGTTAGAAGGGTTTCCATGTTTTTAAATAACGTGTAGAAATAATTTAAGTGCAATATTTAGTTATTTTGGAAGTATCCTTTATTCTGTACTAGATATGTGCACTTGAGAAAATAAAACCAGGCTTCTTTTAGGTTGAAATGTCCTTAATGTGATGAGAAATACACATTGAATTTTTTCTTTGGTTTTAAGGAAAATGAAAAAGGTACTATGGCCACTCTGGAGGATAGAGGTTTGGAAAGCTTCCCTTTGTATTTGAAGGTCAAGAATAAGGAATCAGTATCCTGGTTGCTATATGTTTAAACATGTTGTTATGGTGAACCAGCAGGGTAAGCAGTCTTTGATCTGGTGGTGGTCCAAATGACAAAGAAAGGTGCAGGACTGAATTCACACACCATTCTTAAGTAAACACTTCATTTCATTTTCTCTGCTGTGCATGTGTAGTAAGTAGAGGAAGTAATTTCATTCTAACCAAAGATTCAATACCGAGATTACAAGCATTTTTAAAGAAGGTCTGCATAAGTAAGTTAATGTATGAAGAGCACAATACAAAAATAAAAGATTGGTTAAATGCCAACTGTGTATCCAAGTTCAGCATCTTCCAAGGATTGCAATACTATGTTTTTCAAGAAAACTTCTCCCTTCCTTACCCTACAACCACCCTTCACATGGAACATTATTTATTACATTTGCTTATTTAAAAGATTACTCTCTAATAATGTTGATTAAAATACCCTATGTTTAAAGATATTAGCATAACAAAAAGTAATTCTAGAATTTTCAGGAATAGCTGATATCCTCTTCATTCTGAGTGACTTATTTATACTTAGTTAACTGTAATGCATAAACAAAATTTTACTACACAGAAATGTAGATCTTGTTAGAGGACTATATCAAAATTGATGGTAGTTTTAGCCACTTCTGAGATGTTCTTTACTATTGGTTTTGAATTTTCAAATGTTTATAATTATTTAAAGTGACGTGTCCTATATCATTTACTGTGATGAAAAGGATGAATAAATATCACCACCGCTACCACCACCCACCACCACGTTTGAATGGATGGAGACTGGTGCTCCCGCGTCGCTCCGGGCATCTGGATCAGGTCCTGAGGATATCTGTAGGGACTACAGAGGGAAACGCAAAGATCCGCTTGAGAAGGCCAAGAAAAGCAAAGACGCGTGTGATTTCGTTCAGCAGGTGGAACGTGCTTCTGAGGCTGGTGTACCTAACAGTGGAACAGATGACCAATCTTTTGGAGAGAATGCAAATCTCTGTGCAATTCGTCGGTTGCTCGAAGAAATCAGTAAATGTAGTAGGGAGTTGATGTCCATGATAAAGAATACCCCAAATACCAAGGTGGACATAAAAAGAGGAGTCAAAGACATGGAGAAATTGACCGACACCATGCTTAGCCACCTAAATGAACGAGTTCTCTATCCCCAGAAAATTGAGACGCAGAGTTTGGCTGTACAGGTCCGCAAGGCAGATCTATCCCACATTGGATACCAGAAAGATGTAAGGCTACAGGTGGATCTGAAAGGGGAAACTGATTTAAAAGAGGTTCTTTTGACTGCTAGCAACTTCGAAGTCTTTGCATCTTTGCTCGATATGGCATGGCCGGAAAGTGTTTATGAGGCTACCAATATCCTATATGGCAACCCAACTACATTACACGAAGGAGACGTAGCCATTGTTGTTAATATTGATGATAGTGGGCAACAAGAGTTGCTGAAGCAGTTTGGCAACGTTCAGCCCGAGGTATTACACCTATTAACGGGAAAGCTGGAAGTGGGTAAGGTAGAGGGTATCAGGACAAGTACTAATATATCTACCAGTAGAGGCAGTCCACTTTAGCTACATTACTGTCAAGATAAGTGAGTTGTTCCACTGTCTCAATTTCTGATTTTGAATTTTAATTCTGGTTTATGTTTTAGCATTTACCCTTATATTGTTGGTTTTATTGCTATTTATATTCACATTAGCTGCTTTAGATGCTTCTATTAGTTTGGAAATGAAATGATGTGACTATAGACATATTATATCATCAGCATATTCAATGTCTTCCAGGGTGTCCATCAAGCCTCACTTCATACCTTTCTTTTTCTCTGAAGTAGTTTATGTCATGTCATGCATCACTAATATGAATATTAGGGGTCAGATATGCATCTCTGTCATGCTCTGCTCTTGGTACTAAATGACTGAGTCAATTTTCCTTAATGTTGGTTGGTATCTAATGTTAAGCAATTGATATGTTGACTAAAGGTTGGACAGCAGAGTAGCTGGTTTCCATCCATATCTTCTTGAAGTGTACAGAAAGTACACAGAGGAGATCTCACTATTCCAGTCCAAAATAAATGTTTATTGAGACAGTCATGGCCTGTTATAAGTCTAAAAGTTGCTACAGAGGATTTATTTTCCTTTATGTATCATTTGACAGTCATATACGGTGTGGATTAAATTAATAATTTTTTGTTGGAATCCATACTTTGCTGAGGCTCTCCATGTATATTCATGCCTGCTCAAAATCTATAAAAGTGATGTATAATGCTGTGTTTCACTCTTTGCTGTGTTTGAAGATAACAAGCTAGATATTAATATGTTCTATGCAGCTGCTATTTTTCCTGAATCTGCCTGTTTCTTCCTCAGACAATCAATGTCATAATTTATTCTGCTAAAAATAATCTTTGTAAAAATTTTCCCAAGAATAAAAAGAAAAGCTATGCCTCTTCAATTATCACACTTTATTCTGTTATATTTTATGGGTTTTTTGACTATTACCTAATTTCCAATCTTTTGAAATGTTTTGCTTAATCCATATCTGTTTGAAGAGTGGCAGTAATACAGATGCTAATATTACTATTTACTGTTAGAATTTCTGAGTTTATGTTGTCTACTTTGCCATTTTTTTAGCTGCCTCAATGCTGTTTTTGTTTCATTTAGAGAAGGACTGTCTTAGTTCATCCTAAGCTGTAACTGTGCACTATCTGCCTGCTGTGCTGTTTCTACTGTACTTTTATTTAAGACTTGTTTACAGTATTGTCAGTGTTAGTTGCTCATCCTAATTCATCACCAGAGACTGGTAAGTAGGCGAATGCTTTTTTAAATGTGTCAAATCTATCTTCAATTTGAAAGTGAATCTGTACGAATTATACCTTTGTGACTGAAATGCCATAGTTTTATGCTGCCTTTTGCTACCTTTTTTAAATATAAATATCAATATAAAAGTCTTTTTGTTGCCTTTATTTCTTTATTTATGTATTATATATTATTTCCTTCAGGTACATTTTATTTCAATAACCCTTAGTCTGTGACAATGAAGGTTACTTTGCTGGATGTATATTATTGTCTTTAAGTTCCAGACAGCATAGGTACCCTTTATTCGGCTCATTATTTTCTTTGCAACAATGAATGCTGCTGCGCAAATAAATGTGTAGATAACAGAAAGTGTTTGAATTACTGGTTGTGTTTATTTTAAAAGGCAATAATGACTGCAGTCTAACTTTGTTTTCCTTTCAGTTTTCATTGTGATGTTGTAACTAGCAGCAATATGTCAAAATTCAGTGTTCCTTTACGCAGTAAATTACAAAGTTACGTTAATACTTTTGTATTGACAATAAAATACTCACATTTAAAATATGTACGCAGTGACTGAACTACGAAGAGAAGTGTTTCATATCACAACATATCGACAGAATCAAACACAAAAATGTACTTTCTAAGGCTACTGTAAAGAAGATTTCTTTACTTCCAACAGTAATTGTAACATTGAGCTGAAAATTCCATTTTGAATTCGACTTATGTAGGGGATTTACGGCAAATATGACACAGTGGGGTAATATGACGTAGGGCTGTCCAGGGGTAAATGTGATAATTAGGGCTAACTGAAAAGTGCTGCCATGTAGCAGTCATCATCAGGATTGATGGACAAAGGCATTTCTCCTCCGCACGTGTGCTGTCTCGCTCACTTTTGTGAAAACATTCAGTGCAGTAGTTGTGTTGTTATTCGCTCTCAAGAAAGTGATTGTGTTTTGACACTTGATGTTGAAATTGATCAAACTGAAGTGATAGAGTAAGTTACAAATTTGTTTCACTACCTTTTAGTGTTATTTGCATGTATGTATTTAACTTCCTTGGGTTTTACAAACTTTTCTTCACCAAGTCCAACAGGCTAATATGATGCATAGCCGATGGGGTAATATGGCACAAGTGTCATATTGTACCTCACACATTTAAATGGTAAGAAATGAAATTAAACTTTTTGGATTTTTTCCTCAGTATTTTAATGTTTCACATGCAAATAGGCAAGTGTTTTGATTGAAAACCTATTTGCAGTCAGTTTTTTCAATTAATTTTGACGTCACTGTTACTAAATTCCTCCAATCACGCATAAATGTTTTGATGTTCAATTAGAGTTAAAACAAGTTCATTTCAGAGAGTTCAATAAATGATACACCTTAGAATTGCTAGTTTTTATTACTGGTAAGCTCTCGAGGTATACTTGTTTGTGTTTATGTGATCAATTATCTTTGCTAAATCAGGCTCATTGTAGACAGTTGAATAAATAACGCTTTTTTCCATTTATTTGGTGCATCATATTGCTCTTCATGTATTTATATGGTAACAACTAATCCGCTGAAATCTCTCCTGTTATTGATGATCGTCCTGGAACATCAGGTCAAGACATGGAGTCTTTAAGCTGAAACATCAGGACGAGCTTTGAATCTTCAAGCTGGAACATCAGGTCAAGCTATGAGTCCTCAAGCTGGAACATCAGATTAACCTATGGGCCCTCAGGCTGAAACATCAGGAAAACATATGAGTCCTCAAGCTGGAGCATCAGGACAAGCTATGGGCCCTCAGCTGGAACATCAGAACAACCTATAGGCCCTCAGGCTGGAACATCAGGACAAGCTATGAGTCCTCAGGCTGGAACATCAGGACAAGCTATGAGCCCTCAAGCTGGAACATCAGGACAAGCTATCAGCCCTCGAGCTGGAACATCTGGACAACCTGAGTCCTCAAGCTGGAACATCTGGACAAGCTATGAGCCCTCAAGATGGAACATCAAGTCAAGCAATCAGTCCTCATGTTGAAATATCGGGTCCAGCTAACATCAGTATCCGTGAGATCTTACCTGCTCCAAAGTTCACTTCTGTGCACAAGGTAAGACAACATTCTCAAATATTTACCAGTTCACATATGAAAGCTCTTCTGGAGGAAAACAAAAAGAAGGATGCTTGTGAATCAACGAAACGTAAGCTAAACTGCAAGAAGGGTAATGTTAAGAAAACAACAAAGAAGGACGCTAAGAAGGCCAACAAAGAATCAAACAATTACTCTACAGTGTGATGAACTACTGTGTGATGATGATGAATTTCGTAATGTGGAACCTAAAGTTGTTCAAAATTCCAAGTGCATATTTTCTGATGATACTGGAAAAGATGAACTTTGATACTGCTGCATTCTGTGTGGGTTTTGGGCTCATGCCTTGTGCAGCGGCTGGGACAATCCAGAAGACTATTCTTGTGACCTTTGCTTAGAGAAACAAAGTAAGAAAAATCCCCGATCCCTAAAATGATAGACTTGGATTCGAAATTTACTTTATAAAATTGACATGTAGAAGTTATAATTTCTGTATTTCTTATTTATCAAAATTATGTAATACTTGGTATGTTATAAACTTGATATTATTCATTTTTGCTCAAATTGAAGTATATATGTTTTTACTTTCCTTTATAATTTTTTATCTCATATATTTTTTTTTATCTCTAGCCGATGTATTCACCTTTATTTGTTTACATATGTCCCTATATGTTTTGTTATTATTGCAAAACCAAAGGTTATTTTTCTCTTACTTTGAAGTGCATTGTTCATTTTGTCCTTTGTGAAACCCAAAACTTACCTTTACTTTATACATCTGAAATTCATAGTACTTACTTTAGGCAAATGTATATAATATACATTCCAAGTACGTATATCTTGTTGTCTACTAGGTATAGGTTTTAAATCTAAATTTACTTTTGCATTAATCTTAAAAACAGAAATAAAAGCTGTTTTAAAAGCATTTCGGCATTGTTTTTCTGTATTCTTTAAAATGCGCCATATTACCCTATGCCCTTCGTCATATTGCACGCACCTTGTGTTAATATGACGCAAAGTCGTACCCGTGGAAAATGATATTTTTTGGATAAACTATTAGTTTTACATGCATAATTCTCAGATGTGACCTATATTTCAAGCAACTTTGGTGAGTTTTGGAGTAACTAATTGAAAAATTTTTGATGCTATGATCTTTCTCCCTTAGGTGCGTCATATTACCCTACCCTCCCTTAAATCTTTCCTCAGTGCCGGAATCCCTTCATGAAAATTTCAGAATCCCACATTAACACAGTTTTGGAGTATACTAACCAATCTGTACCTAGCGATTCAAGTTTGCAAAAATGTTACTTAACCGAATGTTACAATGACACAATGAAAATTATTAAAGATAAAATGAAAAACAAGATCTGGTTTTCTATTGATGGGTCAACTGATACCATAGGTCATTTCATTGTCAATGTTGTTATTGGACATTCGTTCATACAGAAGATGAATCAATAAAACCATTCCTGCTTACAACAGAGTGTCTTGAGAAAGTTAACAGTTCAACTATTGTGCAGTTTGTGACAACATTGTACTTTTTATCTGGGGTGCTGCATCATATATGGCAAAAGGTGGAATAGCGTTAAAAGTGGTATTTCCAAACATGCTTCACGTGACCTGCGTAGCACATTTCTTAGGGTGTCAGAAAAGATACAGTGCTTGTTTCTGGATGTTGACAAAGTGATTTCCAGTAGTAAGGAGATCTTTGTGAAAGCTCCATCAAGAATCCTGACATTTAAATCCATTGCACCATACCTCTGACCCCCCCCCCCCAACCTATCATAACAATGTTGGATCTCTATGGATCTCAGCAGCACTTTACAATGCTTTCACTGTGGGGCCTAGGTACAATTGTGGAAAGGGGAAGGAATTCAAGTGATAAGGACCATGTGGTTGGTGGTAATCAGCCTATTTGAAAACCCAAATTATTCCCTATATAAATAAGGTGTTCCAAGAATTACTCCCCCTAACAATTAACGGAAGTATGACCCAGGCAAATTAACGGTCAGAAAAGCCATTCTACAAAGAATTATCCCTCGAAGCTTAAGTCCAAACAAACAACCGCACACCACCGCTCACCCTCCGCACATCAGGAAAGCGAGTCACGACTTCTTGTCTCGCCTGCCCGGAGGTGTATCCTTAAGGCAAAACAAGGCTACTAACACGCACCCCCGCGAGAAAAAAGCGAGAATAGCGAAACAAATGGAACATGTACCTGAACCTAAGAAGGTGCAATCAGCACAATGCCATCTCCATATGACAACACGCGCTTGCTATTCTGGAAAGGGACACATTTAATATCAATATAAGAAAGATCACGGTAGAAAAGGATGCACCTTACACCACCAGATTACTGTACTGGTCACTGTGATAGCACTGGCACCAAACACTGTCACCACAAACATCACTGCGGCCACCGACACCATAGAGCACAATTCTGTTTTTTTTTTTTTTTTTTTTTTTTTTTTGGAACGGAACAGACGATATCAAGCTTTCTGGACGTGCTGATCCCTCGTTTTTCCAGAGTGGTTCACTAATCGTATCTTTGAGCATAAGTACGCCCAGTCGTCGAAATCAGGAATTAAGGAAGTCCAAAGCCCAAAACGCGGGCAGCAAACTAAACCATTTGTGTTCCATCGTCGCTTCCCTGAACACCAGAAATCCCCATATAGGTGGTAGCAGCCAGACTAGACATCTCACAGTGCCAAATTGCGGTGATCAGGTGTTTTTTTTTTGGACAGGTAACAAAGGGAGCTGATGAGGCTCTAACACAAATCAAACCCATAAGAAAAGGAACCAAAACGCGGGCTTCAGATAGACTGTTCTTAAAATAACACCCAGGTGTGAATCCAAATGAATGAATACTAACTTTCCAGAAAATCGTAGAAAACACAGCCCACAAATAGATCACAAAATGCAACAATTTAAGTTTATTTATAATCATCGAGAGTGATAAATTAAATTATTTAACAGTCATAACAAAATTATTCAACAACCATAACAATATAAATACAATTAAACCCATTTAAACCCTTAAATATAAATTTCATTAAAATAACAATTAGAAACAAGTTAAACATAAAGAAGTTAACATTATATACATGTTCAACAGCATAAATACGATACACAAGGCATTATATCAATAAATGCGCATAAAACTAAATCGCTACTGGTCAGGCAACACAAGAATACACATCGCACGCACACAACAAACACCCCACAAATATTCCACCAACATACCAGAGAGCTACCATACCCAACAGCACACACCGCTTTCACACATCAGACGCACGAAACCGAAGTCTACACCTTCGTACACCAGTTGACTCCACGCACGCGTCAGGCAGGAAGTAAATACAGGAGCGCCGGAGATGTATGCAGCCCGGCGCGCACAAGGTACGCTTCCACATAAACAAAGCTCCCACACGTAAAACAATAACACAACATTCCACAACAAACATTAAAGGGGACAAAAACAAAGGAAACCCATACATACAGAGGAAATGTATAACAAACTACAGAAAGGATTTCAATTGCGAGACGTGAGCTCTCCTTTCGTGGCCTATGCGGAGGTTCCTTAAACGCACACAAATATTGTTTAAAATACTCGTGGTTTGGTACGGCCCTACATATCTCGCTGCATAAGCATTTCGCTTAGAAAAGTGAGTGTACAGCTTGCATAGTACTTTCTGGCCTGGGCATACATTGAAGGCTGTTTATTTATCATACAACTTCTTTATCTGGGCATGTGACTTCCTCAAATTCCGAAAAATGGATTTCCATACTCTACATATTGTTACATTACAAAACTACAAGGTTTTGCAGGGGTTTAAAAGGTAAGGGGTTTTACCCTCAACCCCATATAGTAACTGGGAGCGTAGCTATGGATAAGGTAGAGTAGAAGAAACATCTAGTTCCAAATCAACTTAGTAACTTTATTCCAAAAATGCATAGCGCTTCTACAAGGCTCTCCCTAGATCTTGATGAGATCAGGGGCGCTTTAGTAACAATTAAACGCATAATGACAGAGTACAACTATACTTTTAGGGATGCGTTGTCTATATGGCTGAACCTTGTGCAACTGGCAAGAGATGTATGGACAACCTGCTGGCGATCTTACCCGTAGTAGCACTTTTAAAACACACTCTTGTTAATATTTATGGAGCCATCCAACATAGAGAACATCAGCAAGTCCCCTCTCAAGTTAGGTATTGTTACACGTGCCGAAAAGTTTGGAGCGGAAATCAAGCAACGGAAGCAGACTGTGTAATATGAGATTTAGAGGAGGAAAGTTGATGTCTGGGAAAAGTGATACTATGCAGAAATTTGTAACAGAGAGGCAACTGCAATGTAAGACATATTTTTTAAGGAAAAAAAAAAAAAACTGAAGTAAGCGAGGACTGAACAGCAACTACCAGAAATTTTGTGAGGATGTAAGGGAGACTTTTGTTGTATGGCAGTGAATTCTGCCGAATTTTGTAAATGTTGGCAAATTAACTGAACTAAGGGATTTCGGAATCGTCTAGAGCAATGTACGGTGACTTTACTTGAGGATCATCGGAGAAACGGGTATGGCTCTCGAACTGGATGATCTGCAGGAGCTAATTTCCGGGGTTGTCCGTGTCTACGAAAACTGTGGATTAGAAGATCCCCGACTACACCTCCTCAGGCAATTCGAGGTATTGCCGTTGTGGAGGATCGTGTGGTTAAGCTATCCAAGTATAGAGGTGGCGGAACAATACCTGGTGCAGCAAGTTTTCCCAAATTTGCGGAGTCGTGCTGTTGAGCTCTTAGTGAGTATTAAAATTGCGCCATTGTGTGGTAGTTCACGTTGTTAAGGATTCGTAATAGTCGAAAGTTTTTATTGTGTTTTTCTTTATTTCAACCATCCTTTTATAGATTGAGTTGTGTCACAAGGTTCTGTCCACCGCCGCGGCGCCGCTAATGGAATTGGAGGAACAAGCTAAGAGAAGTATCTGATAATGTCATCCCTTATTTACTGTGTTTGGACAACCATGCAAAACTAGTTCGAATGAAGTGGGAGTCACCAATAAGAAATGCAGAATTGTGCAACAAGGGCACGAAGGCCCGTCATTTAAGGATTTTTGGTTTAGCAAAGGGAAACAAAGAAAAATTGGGTACAAGGGTTGAGTGTCTTTCAGTCAGAAGAAGCGACAAGTGTATTAAGGCTTGAAATTGTCGGTTAGAATGTTATTAGGCCGAGAATAAGATATATTACAATTATATATTCAGGGGAGTAACGGGATTCGTGCCTTGGGTGTAAAAAGTTTGTTTGTCAAAGAAGTGATTTTGCTGTTGTAAATTTGATCCGGTCTGCTATGTGGCGGAAGTTTTCCTGGTAAGAATAAAAGGTTTCTCTACGCTTTTGCTGGCCAAGCGTGGTTTCGGGAAACGTGATGATCATATCTTCCATGATTTAAGTAAAATCGAGTTTTCTAGGCGTCAAATGTTTTAAGAATGGAGTAGCTGTATTTATTAAATTCAGTTTTCGGTGGTAAAAGAGAGAAAACATATGAATTAAATATATGCTAACTTCTAACCAGGGTTTAGGGACTTCGATGAAGAAAAGGCATCATATTGTTCATAGAGAAATAGAAGTTTATGCGAAAATATGCTTTACCTTGAGAAATTTTATTGTACTCAGATATTAAGTAGAAATAATAGGTAATACGCCACTGCACCAAATAACTTAGCTTGTGGAAGCTTCCTCTTTAAGCGGCGATAATTTATTTTTAACAGAAGTACATAAAAATTGTCTAACCATAATTAGCTATTGATATCAAGTAGATTTCCGGACTGTAGCGAGGAATTTTCTACTGAAAAACCTAGGGAAAATATTTATTATTTAAAGTAAAATAAGCTTAGATAAGTACTGTAAACAGTAATGTCCACAAGGCGTCACCATGTAATTAGATGTCCTATATGCACGGATAAAGTAATATGTGGGTTGTCAGTCACAAGACGTTTCAAAGCATCAACTTGGTTTCTAAACGAACAAATGACGAACGATGACTGCTGTTCACGCGATTGCAGACGGCTCGTCAGCAGAAGGTTCATATGTCACTCTGGGAACTACTAGCGAAGTAAGGTCGTTGGCGATGAAAGCTTTTAGCAAGACAGAATTCAGGCTAACGATGTCCACGTATGGAAATATACAGTCTCCTAGGAAAGATGTATAAATATATATATATATATATATATATATATATATATATATATATATATATAAACGTTTCATATTAATTCCGCGTGTTTATGTTTCGAGTGAAAATTATATTTGTGTGGATATAGTGAATGCTATCTCAAGCAAAAAGCAGAATATATTTTTAGTGTAATTAATATATTCGAAATAAAGGGTGTTCGGAAGCCATTGTAGGTTCAATTTTATTTTAAAAGGAAATAGTGTAAGTTGAAAAGTGAAATTGACATGGATTAGCTGTTTGCCGTTTGAAAGGTGAGTGTTTAAGAAAGAGAAAAAAGACGAATAAACACATTGTTATAATGTGGAAACGTAGAGTCAGACTGAAAAATTCAATGCCATAGCCGGGATTTGAACCACGGATCTTCTGGTTTCCGTCCAGCCGCACTACCATTGTGCTACTATGGCCAACGTGCCGATATGACATTAAATTCTCCAACTGACTCGTATTTTCCCGGTAAACCACTTAGGAATTCTCATAAACACATGAGACAACTACCTTAATGGCGACTTACTATATTGTAAGTACTTTAAGGCCCGGGCTTTATAGTTAACCACTATTAGGTCAATTAATAGGTAGTTGTCTCATGTGTTTATGAGAACTCCTAAGTGGTTTACCGGGAAAATACGAGTCAGTTGGAGAATTTAATGTCATATCGGCACGTTGGCCATAGTAGCACAATGGTAGTGCGGCTGGACGGAAACCAGAAGATCCGTGGTTCAAATCCCGGCTATGGCATTGAATTTTTCAGTCTGACTCTACGTTTCCACAATTTAGCCTACACACGGCCAGTGTGAAAGAACAATTAATTCACATTGTTATAATGTTACTGAAGTAGTCGGAAAATAAGGCGGTTTAATCTTCTTTATGAATAAATGATGAACGTATCAAGGCATTTGAAGTATGAATTTTAACAAAGTGTATTCTATCGAAATGTAAAGATGTATTGGAGTAATAAATCGTGGTTATTAAACCAGTAATGAGCGAGAAATAGTTTGTTCTATAGTCTGTTATAAAATTAAATAGTTAAAAGTTGCACAGCGACACTAGAAGAAAGTAGGTTGAATTAATGGAATTAATATTATTTGCAAAAACCATAGGATAATATGAAAAGAAATGGCGATTTAAAGAAAATTTGTTATTAAAATTTGAACATACGATATTCTAAAATATCGGAAGAGAAAAAATTAAATGTAGAGGCATATAGGCATGTGTTTACATGATCGATTTGTCACATACAAAGTATGATTTGGAATATACATTGTAATTTTCAGAAGGAATGGCAAGGAAATTTATATAATTTGCCTTGAAGGTTCAAATTGAAATAGAATATTCACTAATTAACTAAGTACGATTTAGAGAAGATTAAATATTAGTTTCGTTTTGGAGAGATTATATCAGCAAAAACAAGTGAGGTAATGTGCCAAATATGGGGTGTTATTTTATTTGTAGAGAAATTAAAATTATTTGTGCCTTATTTGTTTACCATTCCTATGTTGTGTCAAAGAGGATCACATTTTGGGAAAAGAAAGCTTGCGGGTTCATTTAACGGGAAAATTTAGTATGCAAAATGAAATAGAACTTATAAGGAAGGTGAAGGAATAACTAGTATGCATTAAAAATAAGTATATAATTTATAATATATACTTTTAAAATGTAGAATTTCGTGTATTTGTATTTTGGGGAAGATATCTTATAGCGTGATTCAAAGTTGTAACTGTACCAAAAAACAATAATTATAGATGATTAATGTGTCAGTTTTCGGGGTTGTGTTAAACGTAGCAAGTTGGGGGCTGTATGTACACAGTCAGTTAAATAATAAGTTCAGCCTACTATCAATAGTGTTTAATATTATATATTCACCTATAATAATTAAAACCTAAGAGGAAAAATATTATTTGCCTAAAATTAACAATTAACAAAATATAATTTTTATAATGAGTTACTTAAATTATACTTAAAATTTAAATGAACATTAAAACTAAAGGAGATTATTTTAACTTTACATGTAATTGTATGTTGGGGGGTTTTATCATGAGAACTTAGAGTTGGTGTTATTAAGTCTAACAAATAAAACACATAGGGTTTAGGATTGCAAACAATTGAGAGGAAATTGAAAATATTCTAATGTTGTCTCTGAAAGTCATAATCAATGGTCTTCTACTGATATTTGCCTTTCAGGACACATTCGTAATTATGATTTTTGTCTTTTTTGTTTGTTCGTGAATTATTATAAAATGTTTGAAGGCAATTTGTCTAAAATATTACGGGAGACTGACAGGCAAAAAGTGTAAGAAATATGTGTAAAGTGTAAAGAAAAAAAGTTTTAAGTATTGACCTTTTGGGGTAAATTTCACATACTATAAAGTGCTATATTATGATACCCATGTTAGAATACTGAATCCATGAATAAGAATTATATACTTAAAGTAAATAATCGATTGATCATATGAGTTTACCAGGTAATGAACTTAAAATTAAGAGTCCTTAATCTCAGTAGAAATATGGTTGAAATTAGTGAGGATATTATTTCAATTTGATCATACTGTGAATTTTTATTTGTGTGTACTTAGGTTATGTGTTTACGTGACCATCTATCTTAAGTCTGGAGGTTAGAGAAATAGTTTAAAAACTTTTGGTGTTTCAGTGATGATTATCAAATGTGTGTAGGTGTCTTTGCTTTCCAGGACATATTTTGAAAATAAAATTTTTTGTGTGGATTGCTATTAATTCTAGGAATTCGGATTAATCATAAAATCATCTTATTGAGTGATAATGCATACGAATTGTTGTAAAAGTAGGTGAAAATCATATTGGATTTGTTGTGCTAAGCTACCTAGGAGAAAAAATGAACACATGTAAGGGTAGAAAGATAGAGATGGACAGTCCTTAAATAATTGATTTTTCTTTCTTTTTTGTTTGAGTTTCCTTTGTAACCATATGAATTGTCGGATATTATGTCACTTGTGACTCATGAGGGGTGTTTTTAAGATAATTTGCTGCCGTTAAGAAAATTCGAAGTTATGATAAATTTGTTTATGTGATACCTGTAAACGGAGTATAATAAGGGCGTAATCTCGATTCATGTACTATGTTATCATATTTCTTTAGACCAGTGACACTTTTAATGGGATAGTTTATGGGGCTTGTTTGTTCTACAACGTTAAACGGTCCATGATATCGGTGGAGCAGCTTTACCAATTGACCAGGCTGAAATTTGAGTGTACGCCTTTTTCTATCAAATAGCTCTTTGTATTTAATTGCTTTTGTTTGGTGGTATCCTTATCTTTTATTTGGACTTCATTGGGTAAGGTTTGAGGTCGCCCATACAGAAGGGAAAAGGACGAGAAACCAGTAGATTCTTGTCTGCTAGAATTATAGGCAAAGATGGCATGGGGCAATGTTGTGTCCCAGTCGTCCTGCTTAATTGAAACTTAGTGAGATAACATGTTTATTACTGTTTGGTTTGCCCGTTCGGTTTAAACCCATTGCAAGCCGGGTGATAGGCCGTTGTGAAGGATGGATTAACTCCCATAGTTTTTAGGAGATGCTGCATTAGATCACTTAAAAAGACAGTTCCTCTGTCCGGTAGAAGTTCAGCTGGCGTTCCGTGCCGATTGATGATTTGTTCTAACACAAATTGTGCTACATGGTCAACAGAGCCTTTGGGGATGGCGTGAGCCTCGACCCACTTTGTAAAATATTCAGTTGCTAGAACGAATATAGGTTTACTGGTTCTGGAACGGTGTATGGGTCCAACCAGATCAATCCCCCAACGTTCTGCGATGAGGTTAACGGGAATTGGTTGTAGAAGACCAGCTGGTTTAAGATTTTTGACTCCTTTTCGGCCTTGGCACCTTTGACAGCTACGGACGTATTTTTCAATTTCTTTCTTCATACCTAACCAGTAATTTCGAGAGTGGATTTTTGTAAGGGGTTCCGTAAAATCTAGGTGCCCAGAAAGCGCATCACTGTGACACGAAATTAAGATTTCTTGTTTCAGCTGGTCTGGGATGACCAGTAATTGCAAAGGTCCTGAACTTCCCGCATTTTTGCGGCACAGGACTCCTGATTTTAAAGTATAGGTTTCTGCCTGTCGTTGTAACTTAGCTGAGTTTGGGTTAGGATATTCCAACGTAGTTATTAAGGGTAGCAACTTGGGATCCGCTCTTTGTTCATTTGCTACTTGAACTGGTGTTAATAGGCGTGTTGGCAAGTCATCTAATTGTTCCAATAAATGGGGGTTTGGTTTGTTCAATGGAAATCGGGAAAGAGTGTCCGCGTCCGTGTGTTTTGCACCAGATTTGTAGATTATGGAATAATAATATTCTTGGAGTTTTAAAGCCCAACGTGCTAATCTTCCTCTAATGTCTTTTAAATTACGAAGATAGCAAAATGATGATCAGTTACGACATTGATGGGAAAGCCATAAATATGTGGTCTAAAATGTGTTAGACCGTATACTGTTGCTAGTAATTCTAGTTCCGAGACACTGCAACTCTTTTCATGCTTATTTAGAGAATGTGAACAGTAAGCAATTGGATGCAATTCATAATCTATGCGTTGCAATAGAGCGCAACCAGTTCCGAGTTTGCTCGCATCAGTGTGCTGTCTGTATATGCTCCTGGTTGATAATGAGCTAGTACTGGGGCAGTTGTTAGTAAATGTTTTAATTTATCAAACGAATACTGTTAATTTGATGTCCATTCAAAGTCTTTATCTTTTCGCGTCAGTTCATGAAGCGGTGAAGCAATAGAAGTGACATTCGGGACAAAACGCCTATAGAAACTAAATAAACCAAGTACTTTTCTAACGTCACGAATATTATTAGGGACGGGCAAATTTTGAATAACACGTATTTTGTCACTGTCGGGTTCTATACCTTTGGCGGATATTTCAAATCCTAATAGTTTGATTTTTGACATACCAAAAATATTTTTCTGGTTTCAGTTTAAAGTTATGCTGGCATAGTGACAAAACACTTCGTCTAAACTAGTTAATAATTCAGAAAATGTTACAGCAAAAACAAAAATGTCATCCAAATAGACTAGAGCCTTTTTATACCGAAGATTACCTAATAATTTACCAGAAACTTCTGAGAAAAACCTAGGGGCATTAACGAGTCCGAAGCTTAATGTGTTGAATTTAAATTGGTAGGAAGTTGAAACGAAGCTTGTATACTTCCTGCTTTCCTCAGCAATAGGAACTTGAAAAAAGGTGCTTAACAAATCTAAACTACAATACCATTGCGAGTTGCCTAAGTAACTAAGTAAATCATCTATGAGCGGTAGGGGGTAGGAAGTTGTTTTTGTAACTGCATTAAGCTTTCGATAATCTATACAAAATCTCATTTCACCACTTTTTAAACTAAGACCACGGGTGAACTCCATGGACTATGGGATTCGCGAATAATCCCGGCATCTAGCATTTCTTTAATTTGGGAATCAGTGAGTTCTCTTTGTGCATGAGATAGACGATATGGTTTTTGTTCTATGGGCGTTTCGTCTGTGACCTCTATTTTAAATTCTCCTATGTCTGTTTGACCTAATTCTTATAATTTTGTAGCAAACACATGACGGTATTTCTGTAATAAAGCAGTCATTTGAGATTTTTGCTCTGGTGTTAATTGTGAATTGATGTTAAATTTTGCGTTTTCAAGCTCGATAGGTTGGGAAGCTGTGGATGGTCAATTAAAAGCCTGTATAAGGGCTACTTCGTAAGCATTAGCAAGGGTTGTTCTAGCAAAGATAACCTTTGGCTCCGCGCTATTATTATGTACTGTTATAGTACGTTGATCTTTGTTATTGCATAAGATAGGTGATATCTGTAAACCTTTCTTTTGCGCAATTGAGTCTTTGGGTTCCAACAAAATTTGTCCTGGTATATCAAGATTAATTTTTACCGGTACGTTGATGGAAGTAAAGGGAGGTATACAAATATCTTTTGTACAATATACCTTATGTACAGGGTCAGGTTCCTGTTCTGCTTCAATTATAATCTGAGCCAAAATACACTTTTGTTTCTCGCCGCAGTGTACATTATCTGCGCTATCGTCAGATGTCTGAAGAGTTATGTCGTAAGAAGCCAAATTAATAATGGCTTGATATTTGTTTAAAAAGTCCATTCCCAATAAAAGATTGTGGGCGAATTCTCGCGCCACCAGTTCTTCTGTAAACTGTACTCCTGCGATTTCAAACTCAGGATGGGTACAATAACAAACATCTAATAATTTATTGTCGGCTGTGCGATGAACCAAGCTGTTAGATATTTGAAATATGGGTGAAGTTATGAAACATTCGCGCACTATGCTAACTGCACCGCCGGTGTCAAACAATATGCTAACCGGTTGGTTGTTAGATATAATATACCCTGAGTCGTAAGTACATTCATAGGTCGAATATGTGAAACTGTAAGGTCTGGAATATTAGCTGTTATGGGCGCCATGGACTCTAGTTCCGTGGCATCCCTTGCCGTTTGAGGGACCTTGTCTATGTCTTCAATTTATTGCTGTATGACCTTGGCGGTGGCATACAAAACAAACAGGTCGCCCATCTGCTGTTCGATTGTTTGTTTGCCAGCTGATTTTTTGTCTAGCATTAGGGGGTCTCTGGCAAACATTAGTTCCAGGGATCTGTAAGAGCCACATGTAACGTGATTACCGGGATTGCCGCGAGCGTGTCCAGGCCTCATTGGTCCTGACACACGATGTGATGTACCAGGTCTGTTATTGTGTGAAAATTGAAGTTTTTGTATCGGTTTTTGTAAGGTTTGTACGGCTTGAGTCAAGGTGTTAATAGGATCTGATGAACTGGCATCGTTAATGGCCGAAACAGGCCTTGGTGTTGATTTTTGCATTAAGTCAACTTGTTGTCTAGCCAGATATCTAGCTGTTTCTATCATACGTAGAAAATTGTTAATTCGTCTGTGGTTTGGGGGTTTGCTGGGAGCACCTGTTCCAGCAAGGACGGTTTAACACCACGCGTAACGTGCCTTATGCGTTCACGTTCAGTCATATTCGGGTTTACTTGGCCACAAAGGGCTTGAATGTCGTAAATATATTATTCTGTAGGCTCGGCCAAACCTTGGATTCTTTGCCGAAGCCGACATTCTAAAACGTCCTCGGGCGCTACTGAGACGAAAGCGTGTTGTAAAGCTGTCTTTAAGTCGGACCAATTGTGGTGTCTATGTCGGTGGGCAAACAATGGAACTTCCTGTTCACTGTCCTAACTACTCTGAGTGGACAGTTGTCCTCAAAAGAAACTTTGAGGGCCGCACTGATCCAATCAATGCAGTCCCCAAGTTTACCCTGCTATAAGGATTTTTGGGCATTCTCCCCAGCGATTCTGCCTCCCCCAGCTATCCCCTATAAGAGTCCCAATTGGTCCTCTTGAGGATTCTGGAGGTCGTCGGATCGAGGGAGCATGCCAACAGAAATTCTATGTGTCTGTGGTCCGAGAGGTATGGTTCATTACCAACACTGACCTGCTGCAGGATGCCTATTGATCTTAAAGTTATATCTATAGCTTCCTGCCTTCTCTTATTACAGTACATAGGTTCACCGTTGTTCAGGATTTCCAAATCTGTCGTACTTATGTAGTTTGTAAGAGCCTCACCCCTGGCGTTAACGTTGGTACTCCCCAAATCCCAGGTGGTAATTAGAGTCGCATCCAACTAACAGGTGATGTCCACAGTAAGTAACTAGGTCCTCAAACTCTCTATGGGGAGGAGTATCCTCAGAATCATAAAACCCAAGGCGGCCCGGGTTCGATCCCAGGCGACTGCAAAGTGACATTTGTGGTGGACAACACGACGTTGGGGCGGGTTTTCTCCGGGACCTCCGATTTCCCCCGCCATCTCATTCCACCGGTGCTCCATCTTCATCTCATGCATCATCAGTGTCACCGCCTGCGGTGCCGTATGTAGTAAAAGCGGGCGTTAAACACTACACACACACACACACACACACACACACACACACACACACACACACACACACACACACACACACACACACACACACACACACACACACACACACACAAAATCATAAGCAAAGTATGCAGAGCAGACCACCACTTGTCTCTCTGAACCTCCCTCTTTATATCTCACGAGAACCGCCACCACATCCTAGGAACAGAACTGTGGTAATGCCCATGCTTTCATACCCTTTGTAAGGATATATACCCTAGGCCTATCTATAGTGCGAGCACTAAAGATAGAAAAGCCTGCAACAGTCAGCCGCAAGATACGGCTTGCACGAATCCATGGTTCCTGTATCAGAGCGATTTGTATCCTTTCAGTCATTAGTCTTCGCACAAGCACCCTAGATGCTACGAAGCTATGCTGTAGGTTGGCCTGCACACAGTGAATTACATTAAAAGCACTCACCATTTGCATCTATGCACTCATCTTCTCCTCCTTCTTCTTGGCCCCAGCTCCTAGCAGGGTGAACGCAACCAGGCCCATGCGCAGAAGAGATTCCCCTTCCTTCCTTCCTTCCTTCCTTCCTTCCTTCGTTCCTTACTTCCAGGATTTCCATTGCGTCAGCCGAGTCTATGCTCGTCACAAGTCGCACCCCTCTGGATTCCACATTGCGCTCTAGCATCCTCCACTGCCGCGTCTCAGAATTCAGGTTCTGACGAACCAAATGTCTGAAGATGACGTCCGTCTCCACAGGGGGTTCTGGGCTCTCCCATTCCTTCACACTGGGCACCATACTGGTAAGCTAAAACCAAGAATTCTCGTCTGGCAAACCACTATGGCTGCCCCCTTAGCCAGGTAGCCATCAACAAACTGTGAACCACGTCGGAATCATCCGATAGCTTGTGCACAAGCCTGCCGATAGCTGCCTGAATATTCACTAGCTGTTCCAGAGTAATCTGTGCCTCAGGCTAGCCCTCATTAACGATAGCCATTCTGAGTCCAGTTTGGACAACCTTTGAATACTTGGCCCTTGGTCGTTTGAGTAGTTTGCCTTCCTCCGGAGTAATTGAAGGCCTCGGTTGCTTCTTCACAGAAGAAGGGGTGGTTCCCTCATTAGAGGAGCCTGAGAGAGCAGACTCGACCACAGCAGAGGAAGAGTGCATAGTTACTTCCGCGCCTCTCTCGGTCACTAGCTTGGCCAGCCTCCTCTGCTCTGCTTCATATTTTCCTTTCTTCTTAATCTTTAGAGAGCCTATCTTACTGGCTAGCTCCCCTAGATCGGTAACCTTACCCTTGTCAGCTTCTGGTTCCTCCTTTTGCGAGGTCCCAGAGGCTTTGGCCTTGGAGTTCCCCGTTAGGGAGCTTTCCGGCCTCCTATTGTCCCTGGGAATGTTCCCCTTAGCACCTGAGCCCCCAATAAAGGAGCACTCTGATTCACTGGGTTCCATTGCCAGGGCCTGATCCACCGTAGTTCTATCAGAATCCCCAACTAAGGAACGCTCTGGCTGTTTAAATATGCTACACTAATTGTAGTCCCACGAGTATGGGGGATAACTGTCACTACCCCAGAAGCCCCCTGCAAAAGTGGAAGGTCCACAATACAGTGGGGTTCGACCTGGATCCCCAAGGGGATCGTTCGAGGTACCATCTACCACCGGTACCATTCAGCCCTCAGCATGATACCTTCCACCTTGGCTTGGGTAGGGAGAAAAGGGATGGAGACAGGATGGGGTGTGAGAGATAGATCGTTTAAGGACGTTCTTCGTCCGGCTCCTCTGCATGAAACCTGTCCAACATGGGTGACCCTTCTTGTAGCATAGACATCGTTGGTATAGCTCTCAGCCTCATTAGAGCATACAAACTTCCCTGCCTGCACGGTCAATGCTACGATAAGGCAGCGTCCCCCAGAGAGACCTGTTTCTCAATGAGCATATGCAGTTGCCATCTGGTTGGTGGAATCTTTGTGTTCTACATATTCTGTGATAAAAGCTGTGGATGGCTATTCTGGTTACCACATGTCTTTGGTCCTGGCATGTCTCTGTCCACCTTCAGTCTGTCATTGCACTGGTGCCGTAGAAGTCAGGATAGATATCTTCGCTTCCTGTGTCATGACTCTAGGTGTGCTTGATATGAGTCAGTAGATGGCAGCATTAGTTCTGGCCTGAGGTCTTCTATGAAGAAACTTCATAGAGATTTACTCTTTCTGAGATTTAATCTTTCCATAGCATATTCCTGTAGCTGAGAATATGTTTGTCTCCAGTAAGTTCCCTTCGATTGCTCCATTCTTCCTCCACACCTTCACTGTTTAGGTTTGACAAGACTTTCAAATCTATTCCCTATTTTGCGAATAGGTAGCATAGATGGTAGCGTGTCTGCCTCACGTTCAAGAGGTCTCGAGTTTGAATCTCTGCCAGGATGAGTTACCTGGATAAAGTTTTTTCCAAAGTTTCCCTTATACTGAAACATGAATGTCGGGTAACTCTAAGCCCTATGGATCCTGGACTCATTTGATCATCATTTCACCCATTCCATTCATCGTCTGATATGACAACATTGGAGGACGTAAATTGCACACAAAAGAATTTCTAGCTGTCTTGACCTTATTTTATTATCAAAACAGTTACTTCTATTCTTAAACTTCTTGACTGTGCAAAGAATTTTAACTCTGAAAAATGCCACTACCAAATGACCATCACTTCCATTGTTTGCACCTTTTTTATTGAGTACATCTAATAAGGAGCTTTTCTACTTCCTACTAACTGTGATGTCATCTATTTTACTCTCTGTTTACTCTCTGATCTAATGATACTCATGTATGTGAGTTTTTGTAGAAAGATTATGCCTTTGATAACTGTCTCATTACTTGCAAAAAATTCTGTAAAGAGACTTCCATTTTCATCTTCTTCACCTACCTCATCCTGACCTATAATCTTTTGGATTTCTTGCTTATTTTTACCAACTTTGGCATTTGCATCATCCTTAAGTATGACTAACTTTTTATTGGTTTCAGTTGGCACATATTTTAATGATTGAAATACTATGATTTGCTATAAGTCTTGTTTGTACTATTCCTTCAGATATTGCTTCCAAGTCCAGCAAAAACAGCTGTTTGGTATTTTGTTAAGAAAATACCAACACCATTGAGTGTGTTATGTTCTTCTTGAGTTCCTGAGTTCAAACCAAGTAGGTACCCCTCATTTATAGTAATGTACCAAATGCCCAACATCTGGTTCCAGATAAAAGCAACACAAGCAGCTTTTATTCCTTAATTTCTGTAATAACTTATTTCAATTTTACAATCTCTATCATTGTTCTTTTCAATGAACCAATTTTTGTTATCTATTTTGCACCAAATCTGTCTGCCAATCTAGCTTATTCTCACCTGGTTTCTTTAATCTTAATGCATTTAAGGGATAGCAAGTGATTAGCCTATACTTCCTAAGAGGCGTGGTGGGAGTACCACTTTGGCTTAGGTACCTGCCTGCTCAATAGATGACATAGAGCAATGACCAGGCATTTACTCCTACTCACAGTGTATTTGGTTATACCCCTAATACTTTTTTTAATTAACGTCCTCTAATGTAAGTCATATCAGACAATGAATGAAATGGGTGAAATGTTACTCAAATAAATCCAGGGTACATAGATCTCAAGAGTTACCAAATAAGGGAAAACCCCAGAAAAACCGTATCCAGATAACTCATCTTGACCGAGATTCAAACGTTTTTGGAAAGTCAGTACCATTTCATTCTGATGCTGCCACAGCACTGTGGTCGGCATTGTGTACATGGGCACCACTGTTGAGGAAGTTCCTGACACGAATGTGCTAACCTTATCTGTTTCAAAACAGTGTGACAAGGTGTGTGAATGTGTGTGATAGAGAATGCATACTACACAAGGAGTAGAATCATTAAAAAAGCATGCACCCTACACAAAATGTACTCAGTACACTATAATTGAGAAGGTTTATTCACAAAAGTGGAAGGTGTCAGGATGTATTTGAATGGGCTGTAACTGAACAGATCCGAGTGTCACTACCAGGCAAGATATAGGAACTGCAATTTCACTGCTATACCTCATTCCCCTGAGTCTTTCTTTGCTCTAGCAAACTGTGGTCTCCCTTGTATACTGGCTTTCAACTGACACCATTTAGATTGCTCTACACAGCTGTTTTCTGTGCACATTTAAAATGTTTAAGGCAATTACTGATCCTGCTGACTGTGAGATTTGTGCTGTAATTCGCTTTTTGAATGCAAGGAATGTGAAACCAGCCAAGTTAAAGATGTTTACTGTGAAGAAACAATGAGTAATGGAATGATGAGCGGGTTAGAGTGGGATAGAATGAGTTAGAGTGTTTAACAAAGGTTGTACAAATGTCTAGGATGATATTTGGAGTGGTCGTCCTTCTGTTGTCAACGATGATTTGGCAAGGAAAGTTGATGAAAAAATTTAAGAGTACAGACATTTCACAATGACAATGCTTTCAAACAAATTAACGAAATTCAGGAAATTGTTACACACCGCTTAGGTTATCATAAGGTGTGCTCACATTGGGTTCCAAAAATGCTCAGTGCTTTTCACAAAACCAAGAGACTTGGCGGTGCTTTGACATTTCTCACACAGTGCAGTCATGAGCGAGAGAATTTTGTAAACCAAATTGTCACAGATGACAAAACTTGCATTTTTGTCATAACATACCGGAATCCAAACAACAATTAGTGGAGTGGAGACATACTCCTTCTCTGAAAAAACAAAAGTGCAAATCGATGATGTCAGCACAAAAAAATCATGTGCACTGTGTTCTGGGATAGGAAAGGGGCTTTGCTTACTGAGTTTCTTCCCAGAGATGAAACCATTAATGCGGCACAATATTGTGAGACCAAGAAAACTATGGCATGCTATTCAAAATAAACACAGAGGAATGCCCAGTAAAGGCATTTTGTTGATCCATGACAATGCTCGGTACTGTAGTGCTCGTAATACTCAAACAGTGATTCAACAGTTTCGTTGGAAGCAGTTCAGTCACCATCTTACAGCCTCAACGTGATGCCATCTGACTACCACTTGTCATGCACATGAAGCATTAGTTACAGGGCAAGTGCATTGGATATGACGATGAAGTGAAGAATGCTGTGGAATGGTGACTGTTATCACTGGTGGGAATTTTCTATGAAGAAGATGTAGAAAAGCTGATCACCTGCTGATCACGACAAGTGTTTGAACATTGGCGGAAATTATGTAGAAGTTATGCTCTTTCATGTAAAAATAAAATTGACTTGTAAAGGTTCCTTTACTATTTTTTTTCCAAAACAGTACGTATTTTCTATACATGCCGCATACTTTCACCATGCTACAGAGGCAGGCCCACCAATACTTGGTCACTATGTCCTTGTTTGTGGTAACATCAACATGCGAAGCTGAGGTTAACATTTGAACACAAGAGACTGTGATTTGTGGAAGTAATTGGATCCCATGTTTCTTATATCTACAATGCATCTCATATCTATAGTGTATGGTTCTTATCTAATATTAATTTTAATAAGACTTTAATGGAATTATAGGAAGTTTCACTATCACATAGCTGTGGGTTTGTGGTCCCCTTCTTTACATGTGTATCAAGATATTAATTTTCTTCTATTGCAGAATGTCCAGTTCTCCATTATTATTTAATACCTTGTTATGTATATTGAGCTGTTGAGGCAATTTTTAAAGGAATGAATATTTAGGAAAGTTTGTTTCTCGTTTGGTGTTGGATTAATAGCTTTAATAATAATAATGATGATGATGATGGTAATGATGATGATGGTAATATTTCATATACTTAAAACTGTATTTACTGCATACTGTGTGTAATAGTAGTTAATTATGAAGTGTAAGTTTAATAATATTAAATTATTATTATTATTTAAAAATAATGGGTTATGAAGGTTTTCAGCACAATGTAAATATATTTTAATATCATATACATGTATATAGCCAGTATATTTTCAAATAAATACAAATTTTTTTTATACATACAATGAAAAAACATTACTAAAGCTACCCATATCAATAATTTAGGCATTGACATGGGAGAGGTTGTAACTGCCAAAATGTGAATTATATGAATGTTTAGGTTTTCCATTGAGAAGGACATGGACTAATCTGTGCCAGACTTCCAAAATTTCATATGTAACAAGACATTTAAACCAGTTCCTATATTACTATTGGTGAAAAAGTATTCATACATTTGTTTGCTTTCCCTGAAAAAAATTTTGTTTTTGACAGTTACTACCTTTACCATATCAATGCCTCAATTGTTGCTAAAAATGCTGATATATTTTTACTACATTATCAAATCTGTATTAGATACCAAGTAAAAATGTTTTAGAAAAGCTATAAATTAGTTACAATGTGACTACATCTTCAAACACTGTTTCAGATCAATACCACCAGTATTAGCCATATAATCATTTTTTTGTATTTATCTGTTATACATAATTTCAAATGAGACACATATTCTTTTATTTTTGTCTTTAACTATACAGAATCCAACGTCGTTGTTATTACATATTTTACCATTTCTTTTCATGTGGAAATGCTACTTCTTTATTTTTTCTTTAGCAGCAAGAGGATGATAATGCAGGATCCACCAAAATAAGTATATACACTTCAAGAAACAAACCCTGTTTATTATATATTTGTTTTACATTTAAATGTAGTAACATGTATTAGTGACATCACACATGTAGTAACATCTTCATTTAAGCACATTGTTACTATAAATATTCAAAATGTTTGTCATTGGCAGCCAAACACATAGCAGAATGACAAGTAGCTATGTCTGTAAATATTTCATTAGATTGCTGTACATACCATTATATTATCTCTTGATAAAGGTTCTTCAGGGTCCGTGGCTCACCTTGATACACTTGGCCTTTCACATTTCCTTACAAGTGAAAGTCTACAGGGGTCATATCTGGCAACCATGTAGAGAACTCAATGGTGCCCCCGTCATCTAATCCAATGTTCTTGCACATTGTCATCCAGGAGGGCTTGTACAGCTTGGTGGTAGTGTGGTGGCATCCCTTTCTTTTGGTAGAAGACCTCATCATCATAAAGCTCACATACACCTGGTAAAATTAATGTGCATGATAATAATGTGTGTATGCTTCTCCAGTAACAGTAGCGTCAAAGAAAAAGGGTTCCACTAAGCTCCTAGGTGATAGCCCACACCACAGATAAAGCTCTGGTAGATTAACTGTCTGATCCACATGAATATGCAGATGTACTGTGCTAATTAGGCATGTTATACCTATTCATTGTTCCATTCAGTTTAAATTGGGTCTCATCTGTCAACACTACCTTCATCACAAATTGTTCATCTCCAGTTATCATTTCTGATACCATTTGCAAAATTGCTTTCAATGATCATCTTCATTAATCATATGTAGTAACTGTGGGGATGTACACCTTTCACTTAGCTGCCTTCAGAATTTGTCAAACAGCTGTACTGCTAATCTCCACTTTATGTGTGCATTGCATAGCAGACGTCTGTGGGGGAAGTAACAGACTTTGCCAACATGTGAGTAAATGAAGCAAGACCTGAAGCTGTAAGCAGTCTTCTGTATCTTCCTTTGTGAATACCTTAAATTGTTCCACATGACTCATATTTATCAATAATACATTTAAATGTTAGGCAGGTTGGAGTTAGGAGTTTCTGTTTCAAACATTCTCTTCCGCTTATGCTCCACTTCTAAAGCAGTATCAAATCTGATTAACTCGTTCAGAAATTATTTTCACTCCATTGTTTAAGGACTATGATACAATGAAGCACAAAATTAATACAATTTTGAGTCGAACTAATACTCAATGCTCCATTTATTGCTAGTATTTACCTAGAACGCGTTTCGTTAGGATCTTCCTAACATCATCAGCTGTTGTCGACAACAGCTGATGATGTTAGGAAGATCCTAACGAAACGCGTTCTAGGTAAATACTAGCAATAAATGGAGCATTGAGTATTAGTTCGACTCAAAATTGTATTAATTATTTTCACTGTTTGAACATCAGGCATAATGCAGCCATTTTGTTTTCTCGCTATCATCAAGGTATCGTGATGGAACTGCCGACATCTGTCAAGCGAAAGACCATACTACATTATGCTAGTAATTAAAATCAATTGACAATATCAATATCCTCATGCAGTTAGACAAGGAGTATATACATTTTTTGAAGGACTCTTTATTAAGAAATTATTCACATGTTCACAGGTTATACAGAGTGTTATGCACATTTTTTGTATGTGTTAAAACAGACCTTCAGGATAAACTAAGAACTATAAACAGTTTTCATATAAAAGCTTCCATCTGGAAATGCTTACATGTAATATAAAATATGATCTTGTAATGATGATGATGATGATGATGATGGTTTGTCGTTGCAGAGATTCAATGATGGATTAAGAGTATTTCTTCAAATATACATATGTCATATATTATGAATTTTTGAAATTGACTTACAGAGAACAATTGTAAATGACAATAATAGTATCAGAACTTTTGAAATACTTTATGGTTTCATTTTTTATCTGACCTACCATGCAGTGCAGTGTATTTATTTGTAATATCCTTTAAATGTCTTGGACACAGAGAAAGTGCTTTTCAATGTTATGAATATTGCAGAAGCCATTTAATGTAAGCTATAAAGCAAGCTTTTAAGTCCCCTTAAGCTGTAAAAACATATTTTACCAGACAACTGTGGAATGCTCCATAGTGATTCACTTTGTGTAGAGGTGCGAAAAATTCTTGTTTTTGAGTTACAGTTCCATAAAACTCCAGGCCCAAATAACCATTCCAAAATAACAGTCAAATATGTCTACATGGCCATAATAGCAACATATTCTTGGTCTCTCTAACTTGCCAACTCAGATTCTTAGCTCTGTTTTCAAAGAGTATCCCCTTCTTTTTTCTCTCTCACTATCATCATGCATGCATTAGTATGTAATACAGTGCTAACAAGCATACATCTTACCATAAATACGTAAAATATGAAGCTATTAACAGTAAAGAAAACAAATATATACAAATATAACAATTTGTAACTTAAAACTTCACTTATCTTATAAGAAATAATAACTCTTTCCTTATAAATTGTTCGAGATCGCGATTTCATGGAAACTCTTCCACCTCCTCAGCCAGAACCAACAAAACTGTCGTCATCATTATGAACGCTAGATGTTAATATGTTCCTGTTAGTACTACCAAAATCTGAAAATAAAACAAATTTTAAAACAGAATCGACTGCTGGTATTTCAAAATTCATTGTTATGTTTGTTTTTTTACAATGAATATGTTTTCCCAAACTATTAAAAAACAAACATCGCGTAATGAATTTTGAAATACTGGCAGTCGATTCTGTTTTTAAATTTGTTTTATTTTCAGATTTTTGTGGTACTAACAAGAACATATTAACATCTAGCGTTCATAATGATGATGACAGTTTTGTTGGTTCTGGCTGAGAATGTGGAAGAGTTTCCATGAAATCGCTTTCCCAAACAATTTATAAGAAAAGTGTCATTATTTCTTATAAGATAAGTGAAGTTTTAAGCTACAAATTGTTATATTTGTATATACATCTTAACATGTTTATTATAATTACTTCTCACTTAACTCACATTGAAGAAGTTTGTGTCCATCATCATTGTAATAACCATAATGAACCTACTTGTTTCCATGATGCTAATAATTTTGTTCCAAAATGGCATCTCAGAGAAATGCCTTTGCATTTATATCACAAGAGCTTAATAGCATACTTAAATCTGATTACCCAGAATATTTCTATTGGGCAGTGACCTCTATTGGAGTTTGGAAGTTGGGATGGTTGTCAAAATATACTTGCTGATACTGGTGTATTGTAAGATAACATACTCTCTGTGATTAGTATTACTTTTGAAACTGGCTTTAAAAATAATTAATGATCATATTCATACAAATTTGGAAAACTGTACAAGTTATCTCATAACTAGACATCAGATTTTTATGGAAATATATATTCTATCTGCTTTTACAGATGAAATGGAAAGTAGACTGTATGTATGTCAATGTTCTCACTGTTTATTGAATACAAAGTTTTATAAAGCATATGAAAGCATATTTTTGGTGTTAGCACATATTTTGCAATTTTGGTATGCATCATGCATATATCAAACTGTTTTATAAATTGAAATGTTATTTTTAAGTTTTAAATATCTTTAGAGAGTTGTAAAATACTTATGCAGTTCTGCTTACTAATCAGAAACCCCATAATGAACCTGCGGTGAGAAGCTGCATTCCACAGTAGAGAATCAGAGCAAATTCCTGTATAAGTCAAATGCATTTCGTATTGTAGCCACAACTGGTGGCCACAGTAGCTAGTAAGTGATTAATTTTCTTTGTAAGAAGTACAATTTTGGGAAATGTTATAAACGCAGAAAGATAAAAGTAATAGAAGTGTACTTTTAAGACTGTGGATCATTGGATTATACAATAGATGGTAATGTTGGTTTTTGTCAACTCTGTAACAAATTTCATGTGAGAGAAAGTTAATACAACATTTGACTACTAAGCAACATATTGCAGCAAAACCACACTTCATCTAATAGAAATACATTTTTCGGTAATTTAGCAGGTACTAATCACAGCAAATATGCCATGGAATTCACTAAGCTGACATTTCTGGGATTTATTGCAACTGTACCATCATGGATGAATCAACATTTCGAAGAAATTACAAGGATGACTCTTACCATTCAACAATTACTGAAATTCAAAATATTTTGAGAAAGTGCTTTATATGGGGTGTAGTCGATAAAACTGCAGATGCTTGTGGTTGCCATGTCGTGAATTTTCTTATTGGCAAACTAAGTAAAACAGAGTCAGAAACAGCTTATTCGATTCTTGTAGGATCTTAGAAAAAACTAGTCACTTCACTGGGATGTGCTTTGTGAGCAACATTCTAAGGATATTGCATTCAGAAGGGGGTAAGAACAAGTTTTGTGTCCTCCTTTCAGATTCTGCATCCCATATGTTGAGTGCTGGTTCGGCTGTAAAATCATGCTTATAGAGAATCACTTCCGAAAAGACATTTACCAACAGAACCAATTATTACATAATGGGGTACATGGATAAATGCAGCTTTGTTTTTTTCAGATAATTTTTGTGCCATTAAAGAATTTGTTTGTGGTCTAGATCCAAGCGACGCCACTTCAATTCAGAAGAAATATTCAAAAGTGGAACATTACCAAGGGATTTAAATGTAATAAAAGCTTATTTCAAAATTTTAGCCAAAGGAATTGAGGAATTAGGAAAGTGTGGTTGGCCTTTTTATGATGCCCTATTAATCCTTGAAAAAGTAAAAAATGGGCTTTGTTATGTACCTGTAAAGAATGTTGAAAAGTTGGGTGAAGAACTGTGCAGTGCTCTACAATGAAATCCTGGTTTTAACATCTTAAGCTGGTGAAGAAATACTTACAAGGTGATAGTGTTGATCTTCCAGAGGAAATTTCACCAGATCTTAGTTTTCACAAATATTTTACTATGAAATCTGGGGACATTAATTGGTCATTCTCAGCATACAAACTCGTACTAACCAACAGCCATCATAAATTTACTTCAGAATACTTAGAAAAGATCATTATAGTTTACTGCAAATCCAGTTACAGCCAGCAAGAGGACATAATTGGAAATGCGGAATGTAATAACATCTACTAATCATGCATTTTAAGTGTATATTTTATAAGCATAGATGCACACCCTTTTTAACAGATTTTAGTGCATATAAATCTGATGTCTATTCATAGTTGTTTTAATATAATAGTTAAGTAATTCTTTTTCTGACCTTTTAATTTTCCAACAGCCAAATTCACTTTCTCTAACAAGCAAACTCTAACCAGTAATGAGAAAATTTCCAATTTATACATCAGCTACTACAGCAATATTTGAATAACATTGTTGTAAATGATGAAGCAGGCCAAGTTTGATTTTTCTTTTAGAGATAGCCTACTTAGCTAAGGTTCCTAAGTTCATTTGAATATTTCTTTAACTTACACCTTTGCTATCAGGCTTTAAATGCCTCTGCCACAGCAGTGCAATAATCAGGGTTGGTTTGAATTACAGTTAGCAAATTAATTTGTAATTTTATTAAAATACATTATTTAAACATTTGAATGAAACAAAAATAATATAATAGGATATGTATAAAGCGAATACAGATAAAGCCTTATACTCTATATTATACTAGCTGACCCGGTGAACTTCGTACTGCCAATAAAAGTTGTCTGAACTTAAACAAATGTGGATTAATATAAAAATTATTTGTGGTTGGTTTATTGACACTCGTCACTTACTTTTTCATATATTTATGAGAGACTAGTTTCAAAGGCCCTGGCCTCCATTTTCAATCTCTTCCCAACTGGCAAATGTTGTTATCTGCTCTCTCTGGTGGTGGAACTATGAACTTTTTTGTCAAATTATCTGCTGGCGGGATTTCAAAGTTCATTACGCGATCCTTATTTTTCCAGATGAATATGTTCTCCCATGTTGTCAATCTATTTTGGTTTATCACTGCTTTTAATAATTTTGAAAAAGTAAGTGACGAGTGTCAATAAACCAACCACAAATAATTTTTATATTAATTTTGACGTCACTGTTACTAAATTCCTCCAAACACACATCAAATGTGGATTAGTTAGTTATTTATTCTGCAATGGGGGTTAAGTTTAAATACAGCACAGTTACAATTAAGTTAATCAATTTAAAGCTTTCTGATAAACAATATTGTGACTTTGTGGGTTCATAGAATTAAAAGTCCAATTTGCCGAAATTCTAAATGTTCTTTATTTCCGTCGAAATACACTCCATAGCAGTAAAATTACATAAAATATCACAATGTACAGCACCAAGGTTGATGACAATAACGGCGTTCAGTTTACAATACTCTCAGCTGTTCTCTACTTACCTCTTGCGACTCACTCACTCTTGTGAGTGAGTGAGTGAGTGAGTGTGTGGTGTTTTAGGGCCCGTCGACATCAAGGTCATTTGGGCCCACACTCTTGTGTGTTCGGAAGCTTATGTTAATTCTTATGTTAATTCTCACTCACTCTTGTTACATGTCTTACAACAACAACTCTTGTTTTACAACTTGCAACTCGCCTCTTGGCCAATCGTCGCCTCTTTAAATACTTCACTGATAATTTCTAGATTATTCGAAAATAAACCAGAACCCGAACAGTCTCTATCAGTCAAGAAGTAACTAGAAATTAACATTTATCTCAGTTTGTTTGTTTCGGCAGACCTTTATCTGCATGTTATCTTCGTCTGCCGGCTCTTGTTTTCCACACTGCCCACCTATCAGCTCCTTTTGTGTAAACAAGACGCGCAATCGTAGATACGGGTTCGCAACAATATTTTTTGTCTTTTTTTGTGATGTGTAAATATATAAAGATGAAGGTTTTCAGATGCTCGAACATGTGATGTATAATTGTCCATGAGAGAAACAGGTAAACTTCAAGTTGATTCCACAAACTTACAATGACTATCCTTGTGATTTATTTATGGTCATTGCAAAGGCTAAATGCATGGGAAATTGTAGATACTTAAAACCAAAAGGTAAATCCATTGGAAACATTGGAATATGCGGGATCAAAATATCCTCTCCTTTGTGCTTTCCCCTGATGATTGTTGCCTCGATGACATTATACATTAGATTTTTCACGGTTAGTCTCATTCATTTGCACAATCGTGGTTGATTAATGTTACGCAGCATGAGCAGAACTGATCCTACTTTTAATTTTAAATTGTGAGGTAGGAGTCCAGACAATTCTAATGAATTTAAAAACTCTGTGCTATAGTTGACTATGTCATCCTTGTTTATAACTGTGTTAACTGATTTATACTAAAACAACTCCCTCGGAAGAAACAGACACTCGAGAACGCAATTCTGATATCTCAACACTACTATTAGCATTATTTGCATCTCACTGCTCATCAGTGCATTCAGCACATGACATAGCTCGTCGCACATTTGACTGACTTCTACAACTTAAGTCAGGTCGTCTTCTCCTTGGCATAGTAATAGTAATTCAAACAGTAATTTTAAGTATTAAATACCTGAATTTGTGTTTTACCAGCTGAAACAATAAATTTAAGTATTAAATGACTGAAGCAGATCCAGCATCGACACAACAAACTCCTGTGAATATTAAAAAAAAAAAAAAAAAAAAAAAAAAAAGCCAGTGTTTAGCTGTTTACTTCAGATGTTGGCTAATATGCAAAAAGTAATTGCATAAGCAACAACTCAAGGCATTTTGTGATATTTAAACTACAACTGCATAAAAGAGGTGAAAATTTATGTTCCTGTCTTCAAGAATAATACCATCTGGAAGCTCAAGATAAAGTGTGCATGTAGCAGATTTTGAAGAATAAATTGCTGTGGTTGGCCTTCAGCAACCGTCAGATATAGTGTATGCTTCCATTATGAAACAAAAGGGAGGGAGGAATTCTACAGTTTTAAACAGAAACAGTTGAAGCAGAATTCCCATTTCTGGAACACTCCATCTTTTGGGCATTTTTGGTAAATGAATGCAATGTTTAAAACTGCATCTCAGGAAAATTGTAGCGTAAAAATCAATCCAGAGGGTTTAAAGAGGGAATGAACATCATAAATATGTCTAAGTAAAGCCATTAGATGACCATAAAGAAACAATACATATTCATTCTCTTATAGTTCACAGCCTTAGGAGCATCTCTATTTTTTTTCTATTCTCTACTTCTAATTAATGAAATATTGTATACAAATATAATTAACTTGTAACTTAAAACTTGACTTTTCTTATAAGAAATGATGACACTTTCTTATAAGATAAGTAAAGTTTTAAGTTACAAATTATTATATTTGTATATATTTGTTTGTTTCACTGTTAATAGCTTCACAATTTTATGTATTTTATAAAATATTATTTTTAAATATTTAGATTAATAAGTATAAGGATTTTTTATGAATGCATATTTTAAACACATATCAAATTATAAATTTTAAGCTTTTACTTTATATTGTTACGTATATAGGCCAAGCGATATTTAAAAATTATTTTGCATTATTGGAATTTAACATTTCATTTCTTACACGTGTTGAATGACATATATTTCGGACAGGATACGTACTTTGGACTGCCAAATCAGCTTTTCTGGCTAAACAAAAATCGAATGATCACGGGTGGCATGATTCAGGAGTGTGCAAATTAAGACAATTGGGTAAGACAGCTGAATCAGCATGAGTAAGCTGGAGTGAACCAGCTGACGTAGGGACTGCTGAGTGAACAGGTAGCCGCCATTTTTGCCAAGTCATTTTTAAATTATTAAAGGTAGCGCAAGCGGGGGGCTTTTTGAGGGCTTTGAGTGTGAGTATACCGTTGGGCTTTGCTGCAGGACTCCAGGCAGGAAGATTGCTATTTGCCTGGGCATTCGTCAACACATCCCCAAGGTATGGTGTATCAAATTATGTACCAATTCATTTTACTGCCCCCAGATCTCCTCAGGATCTCAGCAGGACCTTGTACCTTAAGCTGAGTCTTGGAATATAGTTATTAATCTGGGTTGACTTTGAGTATTATTCCTGGCAATTCCCATGCCGCTCTACCAGTCCCTTTATTCCCTACCATCTGTAGCTACGCTCCCCGTTGTTATTTAGGGATGAAAGTAACACCGCCATCTCCTTCCAACCCTAGATGCAGCAATATGGTGACAGGATTCCATTACAAAAATTGGGTTACACCTATGATCAGGTTGTTTAACAGTTATAGATATTATATCTGCAAGTAATCTGTAACACTTAGTTTGGTGTATTTCAATCAACTTCATATATATAGCTTCCAACACTGAAGTATTTAGAAGGGGAAAAACAAAGGAATATTTTCTTCTAGTTGATGGAAGCATCAATCCCATGAATGTGAGAACTGGTTATTATAAAAAGCTTGCTGTTCAGTTGGACTCAAAAGTTTTAACATGGGAAGGTGAAGAATTAGAGATCAGAACTGCCTTGATCATCCGGCAGAGGCATCAACTGAAACCACAGTGCAGCATGTGGAACAAATCATTTATAATGACAGGTATGTGACAACTGATGATGTAGTTCATGCCATAGCTTGTTCACATAGAACTACTTACCTCATCATCTATGAACAATTGAACTTTTGCATGGTGATTGTTTTACCAGTTGTCTGAGGAACATAAAATAAACAGAATGTGTCTGCTCTTGCAGCACCTCACTCAGTATACTGAGGAAGGAAAAAAGCTTCCTTCATTGCAGGGTACGAATCTTGGATGCACCATTTTCAGGTGATGCACCATGGAATAGAAACGTTACACATGAGCCCTCAAGGAAAGCTCAAGACTATTTCATCAGCTCACAAGGTTTTATTCACCATGTTTTGGGACACGCAAGGTGTCATACGTTGAAATTCCAGACTCATGGTGAGATTGTGAGTGCCATATTCTATTGCACCACTCTGTGGATATGTTGACAGCCCATTTGCTGCAAACAATGTGGGCTTCTGAGAGCAGGCAACATTCTTCTGGATGACAATGCCCACCCTTACATAGCAAGACAAATGATGGAGTAGTTGTGAATATTTCATTGAGAATGCTTTGAACATTCATAGTAAAGTCCTGATTTAGCCTCCACTGATTTTCATCTCTTCAGGCCCACAAAAGATTATTTGACTGACAACATTTTGAAAATGATGATGCCATTGACTAAGAGGTTATTCATTGCATGCAAGAGTATACACTGCTGGCTTTTGAGCACTTGTGAAGAGATAGAATACATAGAAAAGTGAAATAAATTTCAGGAAGTTACTTAGAGTATTATTGCCTCTATCTAGATTTGCAATTTATTTATTCACTTACCCTCATACATATAATTTTCTGAGAACATTAATGTGAGAAATAAATGATTATGGAGCATAATTATGATACCTTCCATGTATTTTTCTGATATTTCTGTGAAGATCACAAAATATGTGCAAGAAAGATACTATAAGATCACAGTTCTGTGGAGTTGCCTCTATGTAGGTATTTTCATTTCTTTTTCTTTTAATTTTTGTTTATTCATTTATTAATATGTATTCTGAGTGAAAAGAAGTAAAGGACTGATACTTAAAGCTGATTTCAGAGCACCCTACACACAATAACATTCCTGTCCTCTTGAATTTTGACTTGGGGTGATGCGTCAGAATAGTACCTGTACTGATGCTTATCTCAGCTTGGTAACTCAGCAATGAAAGCATAAATTTAGTATTCATGATGCACTTGGTTCAAATATTTTTTCTGTGAGTGCTTTTACTTTCTCTACCATGTTCATATTAGGTAGAAAAGGTATTGTATTTCACCTAAAAATGTGATACTGAGATTTCACTGGAAGTATGGATTTTTGGTCTCCTGAACCCTAGAAAAGCATTTTGAGAAGATGGTCATGTGCCCATGCGTGCGTGTATGTGTGTGTGTGTGTGTGTGTGTGTGTGTGTGTGTGTGTGTGTGTGTGTGTGTGTGTGTGTGTGTGTGTGTGTGTGTGTGTGTGTGTGTGTGTGTGTGTGTGTGTGTGTGTGTGTGTGTGTGTGTGTGTGTGTGTGTGTGTGTGTGTGTGTGTGTGTGTGTGTGTGTGTGTGTGTGTGTGTCTTTCCGTAAATATCGGGTTGTCTCATAAATTTGTTCGATTCTTGTTACGTGTTTACGACTAAGAACTCCTGAGAACGCTGTATGACCCCATTACTTTTACGTCAAAGAAGTTGCCTAACAATATGGGGTTTGTTTACAAATACAATAATTGAAAAGAATGCTATGAACACAAACCACAGCGACCTCACGGCCAAAGGTAAATAGGTCAACTTATGTAAGAATTCGTAACCAAACTTCAGTACAAGTTTGTGGATGCAACAGTCTGGAGTTGTAACTTGTGAATGTTAATATGGAAGGCAAGAAGCAACATTTTCGACATTTAATGCTGTTTTATTACCGTAAAGGTAAAACCGCCTCACAAACTCAACGGAAAATTTGTGCTGTTTACGGAGAAGATGCAGTGACGAATCGGGCATGTCAAAAATGGTTTACTCAGTTTCGAGCTGGGAACTTCTCTGTGAAAGACAAACCTCGTTCTGGACGACCTGTGGTTATGGATGAGGAAAGGATAAAGGACATGATTACGAACAACCCCAGAATAACAACTCGGGAGGTAGGTCAGGAGCTAAACTTAACTCATGCAACTGTAGCCAGGCACCTAAAGAAACTTGGTTACGTAAATCTTCAGGATGTATGGGTTCCGCACGAACTGAGTGAACAAAATTTATTTCAGCGTGTTTCCATCTGTGACGCATTGATAAGATGCAATGAAACTGCCCCTTTTCTGAAACAGCTGGTTACAGGAGACAAAAAGTGGATTGTGTACAACAACATCCGAAAGAGAAAGTCATAGCGTAAGAAAGGGGAACCACCACTCTCAATTCCTAAACCAGGGCTTTATCCTGAGAAGATTAGGTTGTGCATTTGGTGGGACTGGAAAGGAATTATTTATTATGAATTTCTTCCTCCTGGGGAGACCATCAATTCAGAGAAATACTGTTCTCAGTTGGATCGTCTGAAGGTTGCCCTAGGAGAGAAAAGGCCAGAATTAGCATCTAATGGTGGAGTCGTCTTTCATCAAGACAATGCCAAACCACACACTTCTATGGTAACTCGTCAGAAATTACGGGATTTTGACTGGGATGTGTTACCTCACCCGCCTTATTCTCCAGACATTGCCCCATCCGACTATCATTTATTCCGATCCCTGCAAAACTTCCTTAATGGCAAACGCCTTACTTCCTTGGAGGATTGCAGACTCGCCATAGAAGAGTTCGTCAACCAGAAAACTGCAAGATTTTGGAAAAATGGAATTGATAAGCTTCCTGAGAAATGGAGATATGTTATTGATAATAATGGTGCATACTGCACAAAATAAAGTTTGTTTTGAAAAGTTCATTGCCTTGTTTACTTTCGATGACCTTGCGTATGTAAACAGATTATCCCTAGATAATTAGGCAACTTCGTTGCCGTAGTTGTGATGTGGGCATACAGTGCAGGCGTTCTTTGGCGTAAACACGTAACAAGAATCGAACGAATTTATGAAACAAACCAATAGTATAACTCAAAAATGATAAGTCAGTTTAAACATTTCAGCAATGGCCTTTTAAGTCCTGCATGAGCCAGGAATTGATACTCGATAAACAGCACAAGACATTTAAAATATTAAATGCTGTAAAAATGTTTTGTAAATACACATGTGTATTTACCATATTTATTAAGCTCTGGTTTAAAGCTCATTAAAGGCAATATACATCTACAGTACCAACAAATAGAGAGTATATTAACAAAACGTTGAAATTTCACTATTTTGTTTCACTGCAACAAAAGTCATTTTGTGTTGAATGCATCTAGTTTGTGACTTAACTTATTTTATTTATGAACAATATGTATATATTAGCTACATAAAT